>JACCIB010000441.1:0-149245 GCA_018906965.1 Philotrypesis tridentata | reverse complement strand
CTCTCCTCTCTCTCTCTCTCTGCGGAAAATCTCTCTTTGCTGCACGAGAATATATCTATTGGGTATATGCGCAAGGTTACCTGCTGAGCTATCCTCGCAGAAAAATATGTATACGAAAAGCACGCACATGATAAAATGTTTTCATTGTGTAATGTACATTCAGTCTTGTAAATATGATTGTGGTTTGTGCATATAGTTACACATTTGACAGAAGATCTTGTGGAATATCCATATTGTTGAATGTTGTGAACTGTTATAGCAGAGATGACTAGAGTTAAAGGCTATTTACATTCAAGAGGTGTTTTACGCCGGTATATGGAGAAAACATACCCTTTCCTCTCGCACGTTGTAGTGACCTCAACGTATATATTGTAACGTCCTACGACGTTATATGGCGAAAGTAGCAGGAGAAGTTGTACATTTAATCAAATGTGTACCAAGATCAGTAGTAGTATTACATACAGAAGATTGTTATAATCATTTACCAGTTTCTTTGGGAAATGAAACTTGGTTTTTAACACCAAAAACCCATATATTAATCAAGAAAAGTAGTAAAGTAGATTGTAATACAATTGTACCAGCGTATTACGAAATTGATGGACATTGGATTAAACTTATACCGAAGCCAACAGTGTCTATTCCACCGAATGTTATCAAACCAGATACTCATTTGGGATGGACATTTCAAGCTGTGAAAAATTTAGCGACGAATGGCATTTATTCGCAAACTGATTTGGATAAATTACAAGAATAGTTAATGTTTCCTATGGAAAAAACACAAATTTTGAATGTTATTGCAAAAGATATAGCTGGTGATGTAACAGATGGAGTTACATTTTCAGAAAATACGTTAACAAGTATTGCAGAAAGTACTTGGAAAAAAATATTTGAAAAACTTACTACGTGGGGATCTTTTTCATCAGGAATTTTCATGATTATAGTAATACTACACATTTGCAAATTAACAATTGACACTATAATAAGAGGATATGCTTTACATGCAGTATATGGATGGTCTATTAGACTATGTGGAGCAGTTTTCAGTACTTTAACCCATTTATTCATTTCTATGGGAAATACAGAAAAAATGACGAATTATGCAAAATCAACAAAATATAAAGAAGAAAAAGAAGAAGAGTTAAAGGAAGTTAAAGTCATTTCGCAAAATTCTCAACCTATGGAAGTAGAAACATCATTTACAAAAGCAACTTGTTTACCATCTATCCTAATACACCGCCTTATATTTATCCATCTAATACAAAATCTCAAAATTCTATAAGTGTTTCTCAGAGCTCGAATTTAGATATTTTTTCATTGGATTTACGTTAGTTTTTATTGTTTAAATGTTGTTTAAATATTTCATAAATGTCTTACATTATTTAGGGCCCCGAGGGAATTACATCTAATGATGTAATGTATTCATTTTTATACGCATTTTAAATAAGGATATAATTTATTTTATTTTATGTATTTATTTGTAATTTAGAAATAGGACAACAATATCATTTTATCAGCTAATATTTTAAATTTTTTGTACTTAGAAACCAATTGTAAATTTTGAATTTTGAATTTTTTATTGCAATTTCATTGCAATATCTTGAGCCCCGAGGTGTAACGTCCTACGACGTTATTTATTTTTAAATCTATTATTTATTAATTTAAACTATTTTTTCAAAATTCAAAACACAAATGATGATGTCAATTTCGAAACGTTATATTTTGAATGCGCGCTGTAATTTTGTAACACATGTCAGCATGTGTTACTTATTCGGCAATCGTTATACTTTAAAACTGATTATTAAGCGTTACACATTAAGAGTTGGTCAACGTATTCGGGCTTTAAAAGAGTCGAATTGGCCTCATTTTAATTAGTCTCGTGTTTAAGTCCGAACTCCGTACCTCGCGGTTCGTCAATTGCGGAGATTTATTGTACTTCTAAGTACTAGATTTTGAATAAAGAAACAAATACATTTTTAAACGTGAGGTGTAATCATTTGCAAAGCCATTCAATCCTACAATCTACAAGTTAGCAGAAACGAGAAAAGCAGAAAGAAAAAGACGAGGACAGCAGAAGCAGCAAAACAAGATCAGAGAAACGGAAAAAGGTAAGTCAAATAAATACATTAAAAGTACATATCGGAGCGGGTAACGAGTCTAAACCCAGCCACTAATAACAATTATATACGCGCTCATAAATAGTCTAAATAAAATCCTGCATGCTCTCAACTACATGTCCTACCTATGAGGTGAGAGTGTAGGTGGGACGTAACAATTGGTTCCGATACCGGGAATCGAACCCGAGCCTCCTGGGTGAGAGTCAGGTATCCTACGTAACAATATATAGCACGTACAATAAATAGACACCCGTCCGCCCCCCCCCCTTTTTTTAAGGAAAGGTTTAACCTGCAGCGCGGCAGAAAATTTTTTCTTTGAATTCCTTTCATAAATGCACACATGAAAGTGAGGTACTCTGTGATCGAGAGAGAGAGAGAGAGAGAGAGAGAGAGAGAGAGAGAGAGAGAGAGAGAGAGAGAGAGAGAGAGAGAGAGAGAGAGAGATGATAGGCCTTCTATTTCGCTTACTTGCAAAAACAGTGCTTACAAAAACTTGAGAAAATATACAAATACAGGAAAAATAATACAAAGAAATACATTGTAACGGCACGATTATCGTTCTCCAAAATAATCGGTCATGTACAACCGTGGAATGAATCCACGTTTATTAATAAGTGTCTCGTTGTCGTCGGGCGTGCGAAGCACAGCTCGGCCGACTCGTGTGGCTCGTACGAGTGTACGAGGTCGCGAAGGCGGCAGGGGACGGGGATGCTAATGATAGAATACGCGTGAATTATGAGAACTAAAGGAAAGTATATTATCAGAAGAAATGGTACAGCGCTCGTACTATCGAGCGAAGGTGCTCCACCGCACACTGCGAGAGAGAGAGAGAGAGAGAGAGAGAGAGAGAGAGAGAGATGGGGCTTGATCGCCCGAATACCGAGAGTGAGAGAGAATTGGCACTTACAGTTACACGTCGGTGCCGGGGGGTCGCTGTCTGCTCTGGCTCGCTGCAGTCGTCCAGGCTCGCAATCGGGTCGTCGCGGGTAGCGTGGCTCCGGTGGCAGTGTATACCGCTCGGGCGCTACCGCAATACTAAATAATTGTACGCGCGCGATACCGGAGGACGCTCCGGTCCTTGACACGGCGTTGTCATATTTTGGCAACGCGTAATCGATGGACCGGCAACGTCGCGGGCGGGAATACGCGTGCTCTCTCTCTCTCTCTCTAAATATCGGCCTAATATAGGCATTCTCTCGCTCTCTCTGTCTTTCTCGTAGAGTAGTGTCCGCTGGTGGTCGCTAGAACAAGAAATGTATTAGTACAAGTAATACGGCATACGCCCGGAGAGGCGATAACGTGCGTATTATATATGCGACCGTTATAACATAAAATAAATAAAATACATACAATTCACGTTGACGTTGTCTGCAACTTAAAATACAAATTAAAAACAAATTAATACTGATAAAATTTTCTTTAGTCAAGGACCTATCGAATCGCAGGCTGACTAGATTAAATTTTTGTACAATATCTGTGCTTATAACTATATCACAGATTGCGTCAATACTACTACAAAATATGAAATACAATATACAGGGCCACTGACCCAGTCGAATTAGATTCTCGCATCACGCTAGTGGTCGAGGGTAAATAGGTAGCGTCGTAAGGCCACTTTAAATGAGGCTAGGGAGGGAACATTTCGGAGGGAAAGACGAAAGGAATTCCAAAACCGGGCACCATGAACCTGGAAGGCCTTGGACCCGGTCACTGTGTTCACGTCCGGTATTTGGAGTCAAGGTTCGATACCCCTACTGGTGGGCCGGGAGACATGCTTACTAAACATTGAAAAAGGTACTCAGGTTCGCGCAACCTGGTAACCTTATAAAGTAATATAGCTTCAAAATAGAGCCGGCGCGAATCGGTAAGCATTCAACCCAGTCGCCTTCGGTAGGGGGAGATGTGGACATCCCTCCTTACTCCGAATACGTACCTTACACACGAATTGCTCAATCTCTGTAAGCGTAATCGTAGGTCGTCCGTCGCGTCTAAGTAGAAACTCTCAGTATAATAGTCCAGATGTGGTTGGACTAATGACTCGACTAGTCTTCTGCGGAGAGTCTCAGTGGTTCAATCCCTGATAAACCGCAAGCTGTACAGGGCCATATTGACTTTTTTAGTGACAGAGTCAACTTGCGGTTTCCATGTCAACTTACTATCTGGTGTAACACCGAGACTCACTACTGAATCCTCGAAAGGGACGATCACTCCATCCGTCAGCCCAACCCCAGGGAGACCCAAGGACTTGATGTCATTCACATTCTTGGATGAGCCAAAGAATATAGCCTTAATCTTTCCGAGGTTGAGACGAAGACCGGAGCTCCCCGCCCAATCGGAGACCAGCCGTGCCGCTACTGATAGTCGAGCCAACCCCTCCTGGAATCCATCCTTCGTGGTGTGAAGGTAGATCTGGAGGTCGTCAGCATAAAAAATGTATTTGATAGCGTGTCCGTCTAGTACGTCATGCATGTCATTGACAAACAAGCTGAAGAGCAGTGAACCCAGGACAGACCCCTGTGCACTCCTAGGTTAGTTTCTAGCCAATCAGAATTTCCGAAATTCCCAGAGACAACTATCTGAGTGCGGCCTTGTAAATAGGACTTAATCCACAGAAGGGCCATCCTAGAGAATCCTAATCTCTTCAGCTTGGTCAGCAGTTTGCACAGTGGAATTCTGTCAAACGCCTTACTGAAGTCAAACAACAGCAGGAGCGTTAACCGTCTGTCGTCGTATGTCATCTGTCAATTTAATTAAAGCTGACTGTACTGTGGTTCTTTCTGAACCCAGCCTGGAAGGAATCTAAAATACTATTTTTATTGAGGTACTCCATGATCTGGTTATGGGCAATCTTTTCAAGCACCTTGGACAGGAAGCAGAGCAGTGTAATAGGACGAAAGTCCTGAACGGTGTAGGGAGCACTAACCTTTTTCAAGGCTATGACCTGCGCCTGTTTCCAGATGCTCGGAAAGATCCCCAGAGCAAAGAAGGAGTTAAAAATACTAACAATTATGTCGCCAATAATTGGAATGGCCTTCATGATAACACTTTGAGGGATTCCGTCAACCCCTCTTGCTTGCGAGGAAAAGTGTGATATTGCGAGAACAACATCAACCAGTGCTATAGGTTTGAAGGAGAAATCCTCATTACTCGCAGACGAAATAAGATCATTAACGTCATCTAGGTTTTCAAGAGGGGAAGCAGATATCCCAGCAAAGTAACCGTTCAGTTCATCCGGCGTAAAACCATGAAACTCCTCCTCCTTTCGCTTTGGCAAAAGGCCTAAATCGCGCATTTCCTTCGAAAAATTCCTATTATCATCAAGAGCGTCTGATAGACGATTCGAAACGAAGGAATTCCGCTCTTGAGCTATGCGCGCATCGACCTCATTGCAGAATCGAAAGAACTCATTGAATATGTCCGCACGTCCTGTGCGCTTTAACGCTTATGCAAGGTATTACGACGATCCACAAGTTCTCTCAGCTCGGGACCAAACCATGGAGCATATTTTTTCATTAAAGAGACCGTTTTTAACGGTGTCAAACTATCGATTACAGAAACTAAATTGTGAGAGAGAGAGAGAGAGAGAGAGAGAGAGAGAGAGAAATATTTTGTTACTTTTTGTTATTTTTGACTATCTTTAATACTTTTTGTTACTTTTTGTTACTTTTTGTTACATTTTTTGTTACTTTTTGATACTTTTTGATACGTTTCTTACTTTTAGTTTCTTTTTCTTACCAATCTTAATGTGACTTATAAAATGTACATGCACAGACTGTTTTCTTTACGCAAGTATAGGAAAGTAGCGCACTAAATTCGCACTTAAGTCACGCTTACCGATCACACGGCGTGAATATCACCCTCGCTGCGCTCGGGAGCTATTTACACATACTGGGCCACTTAGGTCACACGTATCATAATTTACTATTATATCTGTATGTGTGTGTGTGTATGTGCGCGTGCATGTACGTGTGTGGTAAGGTTGCTCAGAAAAAAATTTGAATAGGAAGGACGCGCGCACTTTCGAAGGAATGGTATCGAAGCAGTGTAAAAAGTCTCTGCGCGAGAAAATATTCTAGTGTGTGTACACGCGCAATGTTTTTAAAGTAAAAGGAGGAGTCTACGCACAAGTGAAATTTCGGAAAGGGAGGAGTTTTTATGGAGATGAAAAATTCTACCCTCCAATCACTGAATTTTCATTCTTCCCAATGGAAAGGGAAACTCGGTCTTCCGAAATAAAAAGGTCACCTCTAGCCCTGTTAAAATCAGTTCTCTCAAGTTTCCAGATTCACAATTTACTCAGTTTTGACTCTGGAATGATGGCTTTCTCCCGTCCATCTAAAGGTATGAAAATGGTGATAGAGCGATTCCAGTGGATCTTGGAGCACGAAGAATCGATTATGATGCTGCTCAAGCTCATATCATGGTCGGTTGAAATTAGCGAATCATGTAAGAATTTTTTTTCTATTGATAACAGTTACATGAATAAATATTTAATTTATGTTTTGTTTCTAGTGTTACCATTGCCATCGCCCTCAGACACGTTTCTCCTTAATAATCTCTTTAATAGTCGAGCTGTACAACCTAAGAAGCGTCGCTCAACGTTGGGAAGCTCTTCCGCAAAGAGAGTTAGTGCAGACAGGACTGCTGCCTTGCGCCAGCTCTATCACAGCAGATCAATATCGGCTACTGGAGCACCAACGATTGACATAGGTATTATGTCCTCTATCTCTACGATCCCTCAACCACTGTATTTATAATTATATTTTCAATAGTCTTACTAGACCTCATGCGCCTTATATTGTAACGTTCATTAACTCGGACTCTGGTAAAGTTCAGTAGTTTATGTTTCATTAGTCCTTGACCAAATTAATCAGCATTATCTTTATTTTTTATATTGATATACTCTTGTCACTTCAAACATATTAATAATTTTTTTATTTAATAGTCCCAAATAAAAACTCATAGGTGAGATTAATCTCATCCTCGAGTTCTAGCAGCAGCAGTAACAGTAGAAGAAGCTCACGTAAGATCATAAAATCTGATAGAGAAATCTCAAAAGTAAATTTATCAGGAGATTTTTTTTTAAATTAAATTCTGTCAATTTAAACTTTTTACAGAAGAGAAAAATTCTCAAGTATGATCTAAATAAAAAAAATAGATACTCATGATAACAGCAAATAAATTGAACAGCCAAATTCATCTTACCCCCCCCCCCCCCGTCAATAAGGTAACGTTTTGTCGGTAAAAAAAAGATTGTTGTTTTTTATTCGCAATTTTAAAATTATGTATTTCATTCGTTTCAGATGATAGAAAACAACTTTTGACGTTAAGGCTAGGTCCTACACTTCTGCTACAAAATCAAGGAAGAAATTTTAGTTGATGCAATTAATATTAAAAGATATTCGGTTAAAACTAAAAAAAAAATTATAATGTAAATATTTTATATAATAAAAATTAACATTTCTCTCTTACGCTGCTCTATTTATTTAATAAAAAATCTACATTCTTTTCCCAAAATAAATATTATATATTTTTATTTTAAGTAATTTAACAGCCATTCACTTATTGTCAAAACATTTTCAATAGCACACATAGGTTCTCTTGGACAGCTCAGTTCATGGTTGAAACAAGTGTATGGCTTATTACGCTTTATTATCTCGAGTGCAGGACAACCAAAATCCTCTAAATTTGAGATATTACTGAAATAAAAAATAACAAGGTAAATATCAGTATAAGTTAAAAATAGTTACAAAATATATAGTACTTACACATTTGGTAAAAGATTGCTCATCAATTCAACTTTTCGATTTCCTTTTACAAATATTTTCTTCAGTCCATGCATGCAGATTTGTAAAATTTGATGATGTTGATCATAACGAATATCTCCGGAAGTCCATGCTATTCCATGATAATATTTTTCAAGCCATTCATATATACATTTTTCTTCTTTTGTTAGATTATTCCAAGGAAATGGAGATTTGAAGAGGTAAGCAGTCGGTAAAGCAGTTGATCTCATATTTAGAAAACTGATTTCTTTAAAGATGAAATCATCTTACAATGCTCTATGAAATCCTTGAATATCGCAAATATCAACATTTTTTTCGTTAAATTGCAAGATTACATTTTTAAATAACACATCGTATTTGCTTGCTCTAGCCATCTTAGATCTCTGACGAAAGAACAAGAAGTGACCTAAGAGAATGTAAGGGACCTCATAAGAATCCCTTTCTGTAGAGCAAATCTCCGCCCATTGCCGTTTAGTCGATTTCTGGTTGGATGGAGGAGAGAAAATCCATCCCTTCCCCATGAAAATCTCCCTTCTTTTTGTCCATGCATTCTTTGGTAGAAATAAAAACCATAATTTTCCAAGAAAATGTTCTCTTTTCTCTTAGTACGATTTTTTGGTTGGATGGAAAAGAGAAAATACATCCCTTCCCCAAGAGAAAAAATTTTCCACCTCTTCCTTCACAGACTTTTGGCTTTAAAAGCGTGAATATTTCTTCGACTAGTCAGTTCATCTTTCAAATACGACATGGCTTCAATACAATTATTTGAACGCCTTGTAAACTATTTCGTGAAACTTTACAAATATTCATGAATTAAGCATCAAAGATATCCTTTACTGGCAAGATGTGTGCAATTCCACAATACAATAAAGGAATTGAATGAAAAGATTGAAAATCTAACCTTACAAAGCTGCTGCTAAAGACCACGTCAGTCATTTGCAATTAATCAGAAACCTAAGACTGGAATATTCAGGCTCACCAAAGGATGATCCAGAAGATTACAGTAGAAAATTAACAGGAATCAAAGACAGTCCAGAAATATCTGGGAAAGCCATGCTGAAGCTAGTACCATATACGCTGACGGGGAAAGCGCAAATGTGGTATCAAACCGAGAAATCGGACATACACTCATGGAAAGATTTTCGGCACATAGCCGATCATTTGAAAAAACTAATGCCAGTGAAAAAGCAGATAGATCTACTCATCGACAGACCACGGCCAATCTATAGAAAAGCTCTGAAACACAAGAAGATACGCACTTTCCACGACATAAAAAAGTACTGCAAGGAATTGGAGGACGAACTCAAGCATGATGCCAGATACGCATCACCGCCACCAGCAGAAAAGTCAAAGTTTCCAGCAGCACCATGGTCAACAACACCGAAACCGAAAGTTGCAGCTACAGATGAAATAGCAGAAACGTCAGAAGAACCGGCTGAGATAATGAAAAAGAAAAACAAAATGAAGAAGTCAGCAAAAACAGAAGAAGTACAGATAGAAACTCAAGTTAAACCGCAAGAAGTCTGTGCAGCAACTCAGCAGAACCAAACGTCACAGACGCAGCAAAAACCGCAACAAGCTTTCACACCAGCATTAAGCCAGCAAGTTAACCAACCGCAACAGCAAACCCAATACTATGGGCCTTGTCATCTTTGCGAAACGGTTTTTGTTTTGAATTGTTGAACTTTATTTTGCACGGATTATATTTGCCTTAAATGGCCGTATCGCGCACAATTTTCTTACGAACTGAGCAGATGATGCTTGTGTGTTGTTCAGAAGATAGATCTGTTCTGTCTGAGCGCGACGTTGCTCACCTTTTTCAGAAACTAACGCAGGGAGAGATACGGGGAAGCAGTAGGTAGAGATTTCAGTTAGAACAAATCCAATTGGACAAAATCGTTAATAGGGCGAGGCCAAATACAAGTACGTAGGGGAATATGAGGTCAGGACAGTTTGGATCAGGTAAGTTTGTAAATTTTAAAGGAATCGGGGAAACACGGAAAGTTCCTAGGAGATTTATTATTGAGGGAAGAAAGTGGCGAGCATATGGCAATAAAGGGGATTATCCTGTACGTGTGCAGGACGTTTCGAAAACGTTGTACACCGGCTTAAGACATAAAAATTTGAATACACGGGAACTCTAGAAGGTGAAATACAAACTCGTTACAAAGTAATTAGTATGGGCTCATAAAATATCGCGGACTTTTTATCTATGAACAAGCTATAAATACTATTGAGAAGAATCGTTGAATGTGAAGGGACTATTTTTCGGCAACGCGCATAATTTAACTTTACTATACATACTTTACTTTACTGTATATAAGCATATTTTGTTTTAATATGTTGCGCGGCAACATGCCACCCGCCTTGAACTATCAAGTTCAACAATATAAGAATATATAATACTTAAGACGAGAGAAATTAAAGATACACAATTATTGGATAGATACTTATGCTAAACATACAAAAACAAGGACAAACTAATGGAATTATTAAATAAATTGCTAAATACAATTCTTAAACTAATTATAGATAGGTAAGGGAGATCAATTCTTTATTGCTCGCTTATATTCACCCGTAGCAGTTTTCACTGAGACAACGCGAGTAATGCCGTCATCCCCCGGGTGGAGCGCAATCATGTGCGCCAAAAGCCACTGCATCGGATGAGTATTGTCTTCTTTCATGATGACGAGAGTACCTACGGAGACGTCGTCGTGTTGATCAGTATGCCATTTTCCTTTAACAGTTACATAGTGCAGATAGTCCATGTAACATCTAGACCAAAAATGCTGTCGGATTTGTTGAACCCTTTCCCAGGAGGACAATCGAGTGGGCAGCATCTCGCGCAAGTCGTGCACTGGCATGCTAGTTAGAGGTGCGCCAATCAGGAAATGACCAGGAGTTAAAGCTTCCAAGTCGTTGGGATCGGAGGATAAGGGACTGATAGGCCTAGAGTTTAGGATAGCTTCAATTTCAACTACGCATGTTAAAAAGGCTTCCAGACTGAGCAGAATTGTACCTAAGACGCGTACGGTGTGATTCTTAAAGGTCTTGACGGCAGCTTCCCACAGACCCCCGAAGTGAGGCGACCGTGGAGGGATGAAGTGCCAGTTAATGCCTTCACTTGATAACTCATTGATTATGATTGTTGAATGCTGGTTGGTTGATACGAGTTTGAAAAGCTCGTCAATTTCTCTTTTTGCACCAACAAAGTTGGTGGCATTATCCGAATATAGATCAGTGGATTTTCCGCGGCGCGCGAAGAATCGTTTTAGGGGCGCTAGGAATGCTTGAGTAGATAAGTCCTCCACTAATTTGATGTGCACAGCCTTTGTAGCTAAGCACACAAAAATAGCGACATAGACCTTGACTTTGTTGCGATTGCGGGCGCGCTTCTCCTTGATAAAGAGCGTAATCCTAATGGATCGAACAAAGTGGCCATTTGAAATAAAATTGAGCGCTTAGTTGCGCCTTTGCCTTTGTCATCGGCCTTTACCGTCTATATCAATTTGTCTTGAGACGGATTCCAGAAAAGTCCTAATGTTTTGATCGTTTCGTTTAAAGGCTCACGTGCGCGTTTTTTTCGCCTTCGGATAAATCGTTTACAAGGTCGGGTGCGTTTGAGGCCCATTGCCGTAGGCAAAAACCGCCTCTAGCCGAAATTTTGATCAACTGATCGCGTAGCGTTTTAGCTTCGGAGAGATATTGACATCCGGTTAGCAAGTCATCCATATAGAAGTCGATTTTCAATATATTCGCGGCGATGGGAAAGACTGTACCTTCATCATCAGCTAGTTGCTGAAGAGCGCGTGTCGCCAAGAACGAGACTGAAGTGGTACCGTAAGTCAAGGTGTTTAATTCGTGGATGTTTAAGGGTTCTGTTTTATTGACACGCCATAGTATTTTTTGGTATTTTCGGTCATCGGGGTGCACTAAAATTTGTCTGTACATTTTAGAGGTATCCGCGGTTAGGATATAAGGGTCGATTCGAAATTGTAATATAATAGAAAGCAGGTCATCTTGGATAACCGGACCGGTCATTAAGACGTCGTTTAACGATAATCCGTTAGAAGAATTTTGCGAGGCGTTGAACACGACCCGTATTTTTGTTGTCAGGCTGGATTGTTTAAAAACGGTGTAATGAGGCATAAAGAATCCGTTAGCGTTGAAGGTTTTGAGTTCAGTCATGTGACCTAGACTTTCGTATTCTTGCATGAAATCCGCGTATTGTTGTTTTCAAGTGAGGTTACGTTCGAATATTTTTTCGAGAGAGTTGAAACGCGCTAAAGCAGTATCATACGATTAACCTAGACCACGATTAATTTCCTTAAATGGGAGTTTTACGATGTATCGGCCTGACTCTGGATCGTGTTTGGTATTAGATACAAAATGGTCTTCGCACGCTTGCTCTTCGACCGATAAAAATTTTGTTTCGGGAATCTCCTCGATTTCCCAAAACCTTTTGAGATCATGATTTAATACTTCGCAAGACGCAATATTACAACTTAGGGCGTTATTCCGATCTTTTGTGAGAATTCGGCCGGCGATAATCCAACCAAGCTCGGAGTTCTGCATTACAGCCCCAAGCTCGTTTATGGCTCGTTGCCCGGTACGCAAGAGATTTAAGTAAATTTCGGCTCCAATTATTCCGTCCACCGCGCTGGGTTTAAAATATTCGGGATCGGCTAAGGGCTTGTCATCTGGTATTCGCACACCGTCGTGGTTGACTTAATACGATGGGACAAGAACCGGAAACTTATCCCGTACGAGAAAGACTAATTCGTTTGAATAATTGTTGATTTTAGAATGAAATTTAGCATTCACTGTGTTTGTATACCGACTTACAGTGTTGTTAATACCGGTAACAGATACGTTTGCAGGTCGCTGTAGTAATTTTAGTTTGTTAAGCAAGCTTTTAGTCATAAAGTTTGCTTGCAAGCAAGAATCCAGCAGAACGCGTGCTGCATGGAGATTTCCATCGCGATCGAGGAAATCGACCTGAGCTGTGGATAAGAGCATTTGATTGGAATACTTAGAAAACATGCTCGCGAGATTCGAGCTTAATTTGACCGTTTCAGTTTCTGTCGCTTGTGCGTCAGAGGCAGCTTTATGAAGTAGGGTGTGATTTCGTTTATCACATCTTTTGCATCCCCTTAATCGGAGACAATTGGAGCATAGTTTGTGGTCTTTAATTAACTTTTCGCGTTCTTCGATGCTGTTGTTAATGATTTTTTCGCAATTTTGCGTGAAATGGTCTGCCTTGCATAAATGGCAATAGGGTGATCTGTTGTCGATTTGAGCCGCGTAAGATCGATGCGATCGCGATGAATTGGATGTTGTCGGACTTTTGTCTAGATGTACGGGTTTCGCGTCCTCCAACACTCTCTGCCGCACATGCAAGAATTCGAGAAGATCTTCGATTGTCGGAATTTGATTATTGCAAAGAGTTTCTTTCCATTTAAGGCGGGTCTTGATATCCAACTTCGATACGATGGCATATATAGGAAAGATTTCAAGAAAGGGCTTGTTTAAAGCTTCGAGAGCACGGTAGTGTTTACGTGTGAGATCAGATAAATCGCCGATGTATTGCGAAGTAGCCTTATTACAGGCAGGTAACTCGAAAAATGCTTTTACATGCTTTATCAACAGTACGTTAGGATCGTCATATGCCTTCTCTAGCAATTTCCAGGCTACGTCATAATTTGCGTCAGTAATTGATAGGGCCTCGATTTTCTTTGCTGCCTTTCCGAGTAGGCAAGATTTCAGATAATTTAATTTTTGTGCATTAGAGACACCCGGACGATCGTATATTGATGAGCGGAAGGAATTGGAAAAGGCCGACCATGCTTCACACGTGCCGCTAAATTTCGGCAAATTGATCGATATAGTAGCGATTTCGATTTAATTTGGAGAACTGGGTAACGGTGTTGTATTGTGTGATATATTTGGGGCATGATCATTGCTCGCATTATCCAATG
The DNA here is from genome assembly GCA_018906965.1 of Philotrypesis tridentata. NCBI lineage: Eukaryota > Metazoa > Arthropoda > Insecta > Hymenoptera > Pteromalidae > Philotrypesis > Philotrypesis tridentata. Next base: position 135,367 of record JACCIB010000441.1, on the reverse strand, counting down.
TATCGCGCGCCGCTTGGTCGAGAAACTCCTGCGCGCGTGTTAGGATTATGTATTTCTTATTCTCAATAACGAGTCTACTTGCTATTTCAGCAGCCACCTCCTCGGCGTCGGTTTTTACCTCTATGGAGATTTGAAGCTTGTCAAACTCTTCGTAATCAACCAAGATTTATTTTTGTCTTAATCTTAAAACCAATGAGTTAGGACTCGCGGCATATGAATCTACAAAAAGTTCGAAGCTTTTTAACCGTTCTAGGATTCTTTCGCGAGCGGTTAGAAGCTTTTGATCGTTAATAGGCATAGTGGTGTAAGATCCCACGATTGATTGATTATATTATTTGTTAATCGATAATGTCTGCTGAGCGGTTGATTTTCGTGTAGTATACTGTATGACTGTGAATGAGAGCGCTGACGGTGTGATTGTTGTTGCGTACGCCTCGAGTGTATGAATGAAAGTGCTGACTATGTATGTTTGCAATATACCAGTTTTGCGAGCTGGTTGAGCAACGGTATGTGTTAGTTTCAATCTGAGAGAGCAAGTTAGCGTTTTTATTGATGTCAGCGTTCAAAACATCTTTGTAACCTCTCTCTAAGTGGCGAGTTTTGATTGGTCTTCGGTGTCCTCACGTATTAATCATCTGACCAACGCCCTGGTCGGGGATGAGACTTTATAAGCTCAGAGCCCGGTCGGCGCGGGGCCTTTTACGACCAAACCAGGTACCAGTGTGCGTCTAACCTCTTCGCATACGGTAAAGCAAGCTGTTACCGTCACTACGACTTGCCGCTGAAGACTAGCTGACTACTTGGAGCTGTTGAAGAAGACTTTACCAGAGATCGAAAGAGGGTGTCAAGGTACTACCTGTACGCTATCGGAGGGCCTAGAAATCCACTGAACTCTGCAGGCAAGCTGGCATATTTGCTCCGGTCAAAAGTACTGCTCAACTTCAATACATTGCGACGAAAGGACCGCCAACATATCTGGCGTGAGTGGGTGAAGCCGCAGCTTAGATAAGTCTACATAACCTGCCACGACTAGCTCGTGTAGTTTAAGGTCACATACTCGCCCTAAGGGAGAAGGACACTTCGAATTACAGTGAGTGTACAAAAGCGTAAGTTAGCTTCTTTAGTATTATAACAGAACAAATGTACAAGATCAGTAACTACGTAAGATAACTAGTATAAACTTTGAATGAGAAAGTATGAATGGCCCTTTACCGTCCTTGGAAATCTGTCTGGCTTAATAAAACAAAACAATAGGAAAAGAAAGTAGATGTTTAGACGAGAGAAAAATTATTTTGTTAACCAAAGCCCTTTACCCACTAACAAGCCCTTCAGTCCTAAACTAGAGTAAGAACGTATAAAGGACAACTCAGGAGTCCACTTTCAACATTTAAAGACTAGCAGAGCGTGTCCACACTTCTACAGTCGTGTCCGCACTTTTGGGATATCGTGTCCGCACTTTTCAATATCGTGTCCGCACTTTCTGAATGTGCCCACATTTTCCGAATCGCGTCCACACTAAAGGAGGGTAAGTCTGCGGAACTAAATTCGTCCACCCAACATCCTTATAGGACACAAGAGCAACATTCCGCTTCTATTTGATCAAGTCCGCTTTTACAAAGACGTGTCCGCACTTTTCAACAGACGTGTCCGCACTTTTCAATATCGTGTCCGCACTTTCGTACAGACGTGTCCGCACTTTCGTTACGTCCACCTTTTATTATTACAAGCATTATAAGCAACATAAGAGAAGACACGCGGACTAAAGTAATAATAATAAATTATTGTTTAATGATTATTTTAAAAACATAAGGTCTCGGGACCAAAGACATCCTTCCAAATAAAAATAATTATTTGTAGAGAACTCAGGCGGTCCGGAGTCAAATCCGGCCCTTACAGTGGGAAACACATAGGGATATACGATTGGCGAACTTAACAAGCAATTATTGAGCCGACTTACGTTATGTTGATTACGGCGAAGGTGGACTCAGTGCTTCCAATGATCGCAGTTGTCGTTCCAGTATTGGCAAGAGTCCTCCTTGACTCACGCTGGCCGCCGACGTCGTGGATAGCAGGTATCTACACGATGTTTTTTTAGTCGTGGAACTTGTTTGGATTAGGGAATCGAATGGACTTGTCGATCGTATTGATGTGGAGCAGTCACCCCGATGTATCTGTGGTTATTGTGCACTATGTTATGTCGCACTTGCTTGCAGTTTGGATGAGCGTTTATATGATGATTGGCGGTGTTGGCATTTTTCGATTGTATAGATGTAAAGAAGTGGCGGCGCTTCTTCGGCCCGCTGACACTAGCTTCGTTTTGGGTCGATGATACATGTTTATTTTGCGGACAGCGGGGCTCCTTTCGGTCGCTATCCGGCTCGAAGGACCAATGTTTTTTCTCAAAAGAGTGTGCGTTCACACGCTCGACTCTTTGATCGTATTTGGATTGAATTAAATAAAAAATATTTCAGAGTTTTTTTTGTTTTGAATTGTTGAACTTTATTTTTCACGGATTATATTTGCCTTAAATAGCCGTATCGCGGAAAGTTCTTGGGAGATTTGTTATTGAGGGAAGAAAGTGGCGAGCATATGGCAATAAAGGGGATTATCTCGTACATGTGCAGGACGTGTCGAAAACGTTGTACACCGGCTTAAGACATAAAAATTTGGACACATGGGAACTCTAGAAGGCGGAGTACAAACTCGTTATAAAGCAATTAGTATGGGCTAATAAAATATCGCGGACATTCTATCTATGAACAAGCTATAAATACTATTGAGAAGAATCGTTAAATATGAAGGGGCTATTTTTTGGCAACGCGCATAATTTAACTTTACTTATTCTACTGTATATAAGCATATTTTATTTAATATGTTGCGCGGCAACAGATGCCATTGCCAGACAACGGTCAGACTTTATCACGAAGAAGGAATAAATACGAGAAGATAAAAGACGAAATCAAGTTTAAGCAAGCATCGCCAAAAACGCGGAATCTAAGCCAGACGGGACGCCGTCTGCGTCAATGGAGAGTAGCGGCGAAGATACAAAGCTAGAGCGAGAAATTCAGTTGTGTAAAAAGAGAGGCTTCAGAGTTGAGAAGGATACAATACAAGGTCGCGGACTGGAATACATTGTAAAATTCTCAAAAAGTAGCCTAGAGAAGATAAAAGAATTAGCGGAATTTAGGAAAGCCGAAAAGCTCATGAGAGAAGAAACGAAAGTAGATCTTGAACAGGAACGTCTACTGCAACGACAACCTTATACAAGGAAGCCGGAGTTAACAAGCAAACAGCCCAGAAATTAGTGCAAACTTTGGACTTCGGCGAGGCCAGAGTTACTGCTAGAGAAAGTGATCTCGAGATATATGAAGCTGCGTATCTTGAGACACAATGGCACGTAGATGAAGACAGTAGCTCCAGCGACGAAGAGAAACAATTCATAAAAGCAAAGGAGTTACTGAAAAATAATGACGAAAGGATAATTAAGACAAAGATTACCGATCTGATTGAAGAAGAAACAGAATATTGGAGTCTAAAAAAGATTGAGGCTGCGGTAGAGGCTCTCATCAATACTACACTGCCAGACACCCGAGCTTCTGTGCCGATGGTGAAAACCGGAGTCGACAAGTAATCACAAAAGTCAGAAATGCCTATAGCTGGAGCCACAATAGACAATCGAGAGTACATAAAGGTCAATCTAGGCGGAAAAGAACACAGAGAATTGTTCGATCCAGGGGCTACAATTTCCTTAGTAGGCTCGGAAATAACCGAGAAATACAAAAAGAGAAATACAAAAATCTCAACCCTGCGCAACAACAATCCAGACAGTCACTGGTGGACTAAATTCCGTCCTAGGATTTTTACCTATTCATTTAGAATTAGATGCAATAAGTGAAACTCTACATACCAGAGCAGTGAAGGATGTTAGACATGAAATGATGTTGGACAAAGATTTTTGCGACATATTTAAAATAGACTTAAGTCACAGAGGATGGTGGTGAGCCAACAAAGGTACGTGGAGAGAGTTCAACAGACCAATAGCCAGATCACCGTTAGTCATTATAGGAGATTGAAGAGCTGGTCGCCGAAATCTGGGCAGACAATCCTGTGGGAGAGTTAGATAATACGGACCTAACTGAACATCACATTCTCGTCATCGACCCAACTCCAATACGATGCAAAGCGAGGCGGAGATGGCCTCGGAAAATACAAGAAATTCAGAAAGCAGCAATTGAACTGAGACGTCTGGGAATCATTGAAAGATCAGCCAGCGATTATTGCAGTCAGCCACTGTTGGTACCAGTACCAGACGAAACAGAGAGGTTTTGCGTGAATTACATTGAGTTGAACAAAGTAACGAAGAAGGACAATTACCCGTTGCCACGGATGAATATTATTTTAGACAGGCTAAGAGCTGCCAGATATTTAAGTAAAATCGACGTGATCAGACATAATTCCAAGTGAAAATGGAAGAAAGTAACAAGAAGTACACAGCTTTTGCCGTGCAAGTTACGGGTTGTGGCAATTCAAAAGAATGCCATTTGGTTTGTCCAACGCACCGAGCAGTCTGCAGCATTTGGTTGACGTTTTATTTGGTTCTGAAGACGCCCGTAACGTGTTTGGATATCTCGACGACATCGCCATTGCGACAGACACGTTAGAAGAACATAAACACCGAGTAAAACATGTACTAACGAAATTAACTTCAGCCGGACTAACGATCAACCCGAAAAAATGCGAGTTTGGCGTGAAGGAAATACGATATTTGGGATTTATACTGGACAGAGATGGGTTGAGGACAGACCCAACAATGGTAGAACCAATTTTACGATGTCAGGCACCAAAAGACTTAACAAATTTACGCAGAATCTTAGGGATGTTCGGATGGTACTCAAGATTTCTAGAAAACGAGTCAGAAATCAAAGTACCTCTCACGCGTCTTTTACGTGACCGAAAGAACTGGAAATGAGGAGAAGAACAGCAAGAAGCATTCGAGAAATTGAAAATATCCTTGACAATTGCACCAGTTCTAGCCAGACCAGATTTTACGAGACCTTTCACGATTCAATGTGATACGAGCAACTACGCTATCGGCGCCGTTCTCACTCAAGAGTTCTACGACGGAGAGCATCCCATAGTTTACGTCAGAGAGTGTTGGCAACTTCAGAGACTAACTACACTACTACCGAGAAGGAATGTCTAACACTCATCTGGTCCATCCAAACACTGAGGCCATACGTGGAAGGTTACCACTTCACGGTGAACATCGACCACAGTGCACTGCGGTTGCTTCGGTCTCTTAAAGAACCAAAAGGACGACTAGCTAGGTGGTCTATAAAAATCCAACAGTGGGACTTAGTCCCATTAGGATAGTCCATCGCAGCGGCACGAATCACGTCGTTTCCGACGCACTATCTCGGATGATCGAGCCAGAAATCGAAGCCACGACGGAAATAGAAGACAAATGGTACATTAGACGGTGAAACAAAGTCGAAGGAAACCCCTCGCATTATAGTCCGGGAGTCAGGGTGTTCAAAGTATGGCATCAAAAAGTTCGTGCTATAGTTTATTTTATTGTTAAAATATTTTGGTAGTCGAATGTATTTAGATGAGTGTGTATACACTATCTAATATGATTTTATCCCTCGATAATTTTTTAATATTCTTTCGTTGACTTATATCGATCTCTCCGAGGCAGTGGTTATGAAAGGGTTTAAGAAAATAAAATCCCTTTCTTAAAAAACGACGTTTCGGCGATCATTGTCGCCCTCATCAGGAAAATATTGGAGCAGATATGATTTGTGTACATCTCGATAATCCTTTCCCCCGGCTAGTTAACAGCGGGGGAAGAGAGGCCGAGTGACACAGCTATTGTTTATGTGGCTTTGTCAGCTACTGTCACTCACTTCCGAGACAGTAGCTGACAAAGCCACATAAATAATTATTTTATTTTATTATTGGTAGTCACTTACTGAAAATAGCCAAAAGTCTACTTCGGGCTAGGTCGGGAACATTGTTATTATTGCAAAATAAGTTGCAGAAATGCACTTTTAAAAATTTTTTACAGAAAACTCTTCTTGCTGATTTAAGTCCCAAAAATAACTATTTCCCATTAAAAGAGAGAGAGAGAGAGAGAGAGAGAGAGAGAGAGAACATTATAAAACAACATTATCGTTACTACACAGAAGACCGCTAAGTGTTTGTTAATGAGCTCCGTCAGTAAGTATTCTGGCGTTTCCCATCTGAACAGGATTAATTCTTCGTTAGTTGTTAATGTTCGTTAGTTCTTAGTTTATTCATGAGCTCCGTCAGTAAGTATTCTAGCGTTTCCCATCTGAACAGGATTAATTCGTCGAAAGTTTGTTTTCGTCATTGTTTTCCCGGTCGGCTGGCGTAAGGGGTAAACCTCTATCCAGCGCGAGGAAAGGTCTTGGAAGACTACCAAATACTTGTTCTGACTAGAGCTTTTAGGAAATTCCATAACGTCGGCTGCCACCACAGACCAAGGTTTACCACTACGGACTAAAAAACCACTAGCCGTTTTTCGATGAGTCCTTGCGGAGCCTGCTATGAGATTTTATAAGCCTGGCAAGTATGACAGCTTTTAATGAATTTACACACGTCTTGGAATTATTCTGGCCAAAAATACTCTGTAGCGATTCTGTCGTAGGTTTTCTCTATTCCAATATGACCGGCAGAGATTTCTGTATGTGCTGTGTTTAAAACTCTTTCTCGCATTTCCTCAGGTACTACTAACTTCCAACTTTCATCTGTATATGTAATCAGGTCGAACATAGGATCCTCTTTGTGTTGATATAATTTTCCGTCTTCTATGCGCCATTCTGGGTCCGGGAGTCCTACGATTTTGTCAAAAAGTTCGTGCTATATTTTATTTTATTATTGAAATATCTTGGTAGTCATTTACTGAAGATAGTGTGACACGGCGGGGCAGGTGGCTGCGGCGGGCGAGAGGAGAGAGGCACGTCGGTGCGTCTCCCGGGGAGTTTTTCGCGCTCGCGCGTGGGCCCTCCCCTCGACGCGGATGGCCCACTCACAGGCTCGGGCCTCGGCAAAGACTCTCTGCCTCACGGGTCGCTTGAGCCGGTAATTATGGTATATACATTCAAACAATCAGACTTAATTGAATTTCTTTTATTACTTTCACTACACTTGCTGCTCGCAGACTTCCTCACGTACGGCCGTTGTCTCGTACTCTGTAAAACGATGAACACGAATACAGGGCGAGACGCGGTTGTGCGCGGGTGAATAAATGCTGCTGGAAAACTCTCAAAAACTCTCAAAAACTCTGGAAAACTCTCGGAAACTCGATGCTGCTCACTAGGAGGTTGGATCGGTACTGCCCGCTCGCTCACTCGCCTCGACGCTCTATCTCGCGATCTCACACATACACGCTCGCATCCATGTACAGTCGTCACGTGATCAACCGCGGCAAATTACAAATTCCTTATCTTTATTTTCGCCTCACTCGCACTCTGGCTTCGGCACACTCGTTCGCTTAATGCCGTTGTGGAGAGCCCTGGCGCCTCCACTCCGACCGCCAATAACATTTCGCGTTACACACGAGGCTCAATAGCCTCCACTCTTTCGTGCTCCGCGACGACATCGTGCTGTCTCTCTCGCACTCACATACTCTTCGGCACGCGTCGTGCTGCGCGCGCTCACACACACACATACGCACGCGCTCGCTCTCTATAGTATCCGCGGCTCAACCGCTCGTCGCGCCGCTCGCTGTAGCGCCATGCGCTGGCTACGTTCGCCGTCGCCTCGTGCTCCTCGGCGGTGTCATGGCAGCGGCTGCGGCCCAGCGGTGCGCCTGCTGGCTCTGCGCGCCGCGCGCGGCTGCGTGTAGTAGTCAGCGGCGCTCCCACTCCTCGCGCGCTCTCTCGCTGCTCGACGGCCGGGACGTTACGGCGGTAAGCACCCGTTGCCATTAGAGCATATTCCTCTGCTCGGTTTCGGGTGTCTGCAGGAGAGTCACTCAGCTTTTCTACGACGGATTCTCCGTCGCAATAGCCATAAAGTCTCTACTTCGGGCCAGGTCGGGAACATTGTTATTATTGCAAAATAAGTTGCACAACTGCATTTTTTTTAGTTTTTCTTGATTAACTTTATTGTTATTGCATTTCTGTAAAAATAGGTAGATATAAAAGTTGATCAGAATTGAATTTTCTATAAGATACATGTATTTTTGAATCTAAAATTAATGTTCTTCATTGCTAAATTGTTGAACAAAAATTTTGTTTTGAATTTTTATATTCCAATGGTGTTTACAAAAATTCATTTTTGTTCATCGGATTAGCACTCAAAAATGACTTTTAGTACATACAACGTGAAAATTGAAGCCCGATCTCAATACCTTAAAATAGCGTCTTATTGCAAAATTATTTACTCGAAAAGTTTAAATTGATGTCCATTTCGGTCCACGAACGATAATTGAATCCAACTGCTTTTAATCGACAGCTATGACGCAATTAACAAACGGTAAAAATAAATTTTCTTAATATCAATATTTAGCAAAATTTTTAATAAAAATTTTTTTTATTTTGCACAATTTTTGAGTTAGAGAATCGTGGCAACATGCATGAGAGTGTGTGTGTGAGAAAGAGAGGGAGTTGGCGCACACAATAGAGAGAGAGAGAGAGAGACAAACAGAGAGAGTCGGCGCGCGCGGGAGAGAGAAGGTATAGCGAGAGTGGGAGTCGAACGTGTGCGAGAGAGAGAGAGAGAGAGAGAGAGAGAGAGAGAGAGAGAGAGAGAGAGAGAGCGTGCGCTTGAGTACGAAAGAGAGGGATATAGTGGCGCGACGTTGATGGCGTTTGGAGCGCTCAGAGAGTTTGTGAACGCATAAGTGAAGCGCGTCGCGGTAGAGTTGACTTTATGTTGACTCTCGGAAGTCATAAAGACGTATAGGAGAATGTATGGGCTAGGGATCTTCGGTGATTCGATAGATGCTGTTCTATGATTATATCGTTGATGATAGAGGATTTTTGAATACCGCGCGCCCTACAGTTTATCTATAGGTGGAGCCACCGGATGGATATCGACATGATTGATTGATTGATCGATATCAATAGAGGGGGCGCGAATTTGAATATTGAGGAAATACATAGAGGATGATGATTGAGTTCTAAGCCAATGACTAAATTAAGATTTGGAAAAGAGGGCGCTAGGGAAACTCATAGATAAAGAAATAGAATGGTGGTAGTTCTCGATAAACCAATAGGGGATTCTTCTAGGAAGAAAGACCAATTGTGTAATTTTGAAGGCCGAGACCGCGTTTCCGTGAAGAAGGAGGCCGGGTGGGAAAACGCAGCATCCTTCCTCAAGCGGAGCGTCGGCCTCGACCATTCCGTTACTGGTGCTCAACGCAAGTAGTTGTTTTTCAGTATTAGCTATTTTCCCCGAGTCGCCATTTTGGTCTCTGGTGGTCGAAATCTTTGGAGAAGTTTGAGGAGTGCTGTATCATCTCTTTAATTATTTCTTTAGGTAGAGTTTACGTCTTGCAAAAAAGGGATATTAGAGGAGTTGAGTTGACTACATTTATAGAGGAATTTGGTAACATTTTATCATAAATGTATTTGATGGCTATTATTTGTATGGCGGAGATGTATAGAAGTTAGGTGGCGCTTTCGTGGTTTCAAATATAGAGGAAACTTTCGCGACTTACAGCGGATTGCAGTTCTCCCGTTTTGTTTCATTTAAAGTAAAGCCACTCGTAGAGGATTTTCCGCGGCCCTTTCTCTAACTATCAACCGTCAATCCTGGAGTAAGTTATATGGCCGCGTACCCATGACTTTACATAAATTCACTCTGTTGTTGAATACCTGTTCGTGTATATAATACGATAATATATCTGTGTTTATTAATCTTAATTATCGGCATTTTATATTTGTTCAACCCCGATTGACACCATTATCCCGCATTTCACCATTGCAGGAACATCACGAGCCGGAGTAAAAGATGTCAGCAGCGCAAAAGAAATATTTTGTACACTAGTGGGAATTTTCGTGCGGGCGAGTAAATTCCACGTTACAATATTGCGTTACCAAACCTTTTTATGATGAATGTAAATAATTTTATGATGATAATAGTGCAATGCAGGTTATGCATATAGCCAACACAAATTTTTCTCAGAAAAAATGATAATTTGAAGTGTTTGCATTTCACCTATGGTGTATTAATTAGCATGACGTTAAAGCTGAGAAAAAACACGTTAAATGAAAAAAAAATTTATTGCATTAGCAGCTTTGGTTGCTGAGATAATCAAACTGCAACTAAGGTGTACGAATCGTCTCCGCCGCTGCGCAGCGGTCCCTCCACCGCCGCACCGCTTGGCCGAAGAACCACCTGGCCGCGCGCACTGAACTGGCACTTGTTCGTCGGTCGTTTTAGACGAAGTAAACCATCTACAACCAGCCGGTAAAATGTCATCTTTTGTAGCATTATTTCAACAACCACTGTGTCGAATTTCAATTAAAAATATAAAATAATTTGGGCCTAATCGTCGGATGAAAAATTTTTTTTATCTGGGCTCCTATGGGTCCAATCTTGACAAAATTTATATGAAAATTCATGGATCGAATTTTTACGTTGTCTGTACTAAAAGTCATCTTTCAGAGCTAATCCGATCAATAAAGATCATATTTTGTAAAAACCATTGGAATATGAAAATTCAAAACAAAAAATTTTTTTGTTTAACAATTTAGCAATGAAGAACATTAATTTTAGATTCAGAAATACATGTATCTTATACAACATTCAATTCTGATCAACTTTTATATCTACCTATTTTTACAGAAATGCAATAACAATAAAGTTAATCAAGAAAGACTAAAAAAAATGCAGTTGTGCAACTTATTTTGCAATAATAACAATGTTCCCGACCTGGCCCGAAGTAGAGACTTTATGGCTATCTTCAGTAAATGACTACCAATATATTTCAATAATAAAATAAAATATAGCACGAACTTTTTGACAAAATCCTAGGACTCCCGGACCCAGAATGGCGCATAGAAGACAGAAAATTATATCAACACAAAGAGGTTCCTATGCTCGACCTGATTACATATACAGATGAAAGTTGGAAGTTAGTAGTACCTGAGGAAATGCGAGAAAGAGTTTTAAACACAGCACATACAGAAATCTCTGCCGGTCATATTGGAATAGAGAAAACCTACGACAGAATCGCTACAGAGTATTTTTGGCCAGAATAATTCCAAGACGTGTGTAAATTCATTAAAAGCTGTCATACTTGCCAGGCTTATAAAATCTCATAGCAGGCTCCGCAAGGACTCATCGAAAAACGGCTAGTGGTTTTTTAGTCCGTAGTGGTAAACCTTGGTCTGTGGTGGCAGCCGACGTTATGGAATTTCCTAAATGATCTAGTCAGAACAAGTATTTGGTAGTCTTCCAAGACCTTTCCTCGCGCTGGATAGAGGTTTACCCCTTACGCCAGCCGACCGGGAAAACAATGACGAAAACAAACTTTCGACGAATTAATCCTGTTCAGATGGGAAACGCCAGAATACTTACTGACGGAACTCATGAACAAACTAACTAAGAACTAACGAACATTAACAACTAACGAAGAATTAATCCTGTTCAGACGGGAAACGCCAGAATACTTACTGACGGAGTTCATTAACAAACACTTAGCGGAAGCGTTTTTCTTATTGACTCAAATACCTTTGTATTTATGATTGTTGTATGTTGTTGTACTGGTTGGAGATCATTGTTGAGATCGAAACTTCTGCCATCGGGAGTCTCGATTGAGGTTATGCATATTAGATTTGTCTTCCCGTTCGACGAGCCTCTCACCTTAAATTCAAATTTCAGTTTTTCCATCCTAATAAAGCGAGTCTTCTGTGTAGTAACGGTAATGTTGTTTTATAATGTTCTCTCTCTCTCTCTCTCTCTCTCTCTCTCTCTCTTTCTTTTAATGGGAAATAGTTATTTTTGGGACTTAAACCAGCAAGAAGAGTTTTCTGTAAAATAGGATTATCTTTATTCATATTATAAATAATAGATCAGTTTTACAATGTTGTCGATTCTTACCTGTTAAATAGGAAAACAACGTTCGATGCTACTTTATTATCGTTTTTAGTCGCAATTATTGGAGACTTACTCCTTTTTAGCATGTCCGCATTCACTCTTCCTCTCTCCCCACGTGCTCTCTCACCTGTCTGCCGATATCTATGTTATCGACAGATAAGGTGTCGTAAGAGATACGCGGCAATTATGAAATATAAGATTTCTTATATATATATATGTATATATATATATATGTAAGAAATCTTATATTTTATATATAATATATATATACCGATGATTCCATGGGAAATAGAGGAAAATTATTTAAAAAAAAATTATATATACTCACACACACACACACACATATATATATATTTGGGTACCTCCCTGCTCGCTCCGCTCGCCAACCCCCATAAGTTAATTTTTAATTTTTCGTAGACGTTTAACTTATCACTTCAAATCATAACGATTTGATGATCCTCCTATATTTTCAATCATGACCTTCACCCTCCGACTATGTCGTAATTCCTATATAACCCTCTACCTAATACCTTTACCTATGACTTTGAGCTTCCACATATTATCTCCAATCATAACCTCCAACATCTACCTATTACATGAAGTCATGATGCGCCTATCATCTCCAATCACATACCATCGCTCGTCTCCACCCTTTATCTATGGTTTCCACCCCCTCCACCTACCGCCTTCAATTACGAGACCTTCACTCTCCATCTATTGCCTCCAGCCATGATCCCTTCACTCTTCACTTATCGCCTTAAATCATTATCCCTTCACCCTCCAGCGTTTATTTCCGCAGATTATCAACACCCTCAAGTAATCATTTCCAATTATAATATTTTTATGCTCCTTCTATTCATCGTGTACCTAAAACCTCCACCCTTCACCGCTTGCATAACTTATTATTTTTACCTCCATCTACGATTTTCACGTTTTATCTATCACCTTCATAAATAAACCCACCCATCACTTCCAATCATAACCGTTTCACTTCCACCTACTACCTCTGCTTATAAGCCTATTTAAGCCTTTAACCCTATGTAAACCAATGTAATCCCTATGTAACCCTCTGCCTATCACCCTTACATATGACTTTAAGCTTTCACCTATCATCTCCAACCACAACCTTAAATATCCACCTATTACATTAAGTCATGATCCACCTATCACCCTTGAGCTATCATCTCCAATGACATCCCTCAGCCTCCCTCTGTCGTCTTCACCCTTTACCTATCACTTCCACCCTTCTCCTATTGCTCAGATCTACCACCTATCGCCACCAATCATAATCACTTCACTGTCTATGTATCGCCTCCACTCATAATGCCTTTACCTTCACTTATCGTATTCAATCATTATCCCTTCATCCTCCAACTCTTGTCCCCGCATATTGTCAACACCCTCAAGTAATCATTTCCAATCATAATATATTTATGCTCCTTCTATCCCTTCAGTCATAAAAGAGATAAAAGCCCTTAGAACCTCCAACCTTTACCTCTTGCATTTAATTATTACCTTCAACCTACACCTATGATTATCAAGTTTTATCTATCACCTTCACAAATGTTCTCCAGTCTATCGCTTCCTATCATAACCTCTGCAGTTCGACCTATTACCTCTACCTATAACCAACATCCTAAACTATAATTTCTAATCCTAACGATTTTAGCTTTCTCCTATCCCTCAATTGTGTACTTAGCATTTTCACCCACCACCTATTGCTTCCACTCGTGTCCTTCACCCTATACCTATGATCTCCACGTACAACCTCGATCTATCACCGTCACCCATGATTTCGAGCCTCTACGTATCGCTTCCAATAATGTACAGCCTTCACAAATCGCTTTTAATTGTATCCTCCAATCTCCCTATGGCCTCCAGCCTCCATCTATCGGCTTCACCCTCCAACTATCGTTTTCAGCCTTCTCCTATCGCCTACAACCTCTACCTGTTACTTTCAGTCATGATGATAGATTTGCGGAGGGCAGGGAATTGAACTGAGCCTTATCTCAGCCATTTCCCAATCTATTGAAAATGTCACAATCTGGACACTCTCTGGCTGTGACCCCAGACTTGTTACACAATTGACAAAAAATATTTGACCTAGTCTGAGCTGTACAACGATTTGCCCTATGTCCCATCTGATGACACTTGAAACATTTCGTATCAGGACAACTGTTGGCAAAATGACCTTCTTTTCTACAACAATAGCATTTTCTTGGACGTTGTTGCATATTCCCTCGCTAACCCTGAAAATTTTCTCTATCTTGTAAAATACCTCCATTTTGACCTTTATCACCCTGATTTCCTACATTAACCCAACCCCGTGACTGCTGCTGTGGCTGCTGCGATTATTGCTGTTGCTGATGTTGATTACTCTGATTCTGCTGGTTCAAATGACCGAAAGTTTGATTCGCCGCCACCTCTATTTTAGTTGGTTCATTTACCGGTGACTTATTTGCACTATTATCTGCAGCCTCAGATTTTCTCATTGCTGTCTTCTTGTGACCTTTACCTTTTATTGGTTTTGAGTCCAAAGTTTCCTCAACCGCCACTGAATTAATCACTCTTTTATCCACTTCCTTCGGAACATATCCAGTTCCTGGAAGCTTCATTTTGTCTTTAGTAGGTGGAGGCTCCCAATACTTATTTAGTTCTCTATGTCGCTCGTACTGCCGACCATATCTCTTAATATCCTCCAAAGACGTGATCCTCAAATTTACCATTAAATCATGATATTCAGATCTTATTCTTTCATGGGCCATGCCTATCAAATCTCTACGTTCCGGAGGATTATCCAAATCATCCACTATATACTTGAAACAATCCATAAACGTCGTAATAAAAACAAAAAACGGGAAGAAAAAACAATTTACCCACCATGGGTATCATCCACAAAGTCCAATTGTTGCACGAATAATATTCAAAACACCAAAATAACACAAAATCCAAAATTGCTACCATAGGAAAAGAAAGGAATAAAGGAATCTTTGAAATCCTCAACCGACGCTTAGCGTCCAATATGGCGTCGTGACCACGCTCGACCGCTAAGTCCACGCAATGCCCGCAAATCGACTTCAAATTGTCTGCTGAAATTTCCCCTAAAATTTCCTCCACACAAAATTCCTGTAAAACCAAAATTCCTCCACCTAAAGCCGCACAATAGGTGGCATTTGTAACGTGGAATTTACCCGCCCGCACGGGAATTCCAGTTATTGTACAGATAATTTATTTATGCGCGGCTGACTCCTTCTCCCGGCTAGCAAAGTCCTGAAAAGGTGAGAAAGCGGGAAGGTGGTAGCAATTGGGTAAACAGAAATTGCTACAAATCATTAAGATTAAACTATTCAAAAAGTATATTATAAAATCCTTTTACATAAACGTTTTGGCAATCAAAATTCAACGAGTTTAAATAATCTGATGGGCCAACGGCCATATCACAATATCCGGTAAATGGCTGGATCGTGCTAAACAGAGGGCCACGAATATTCCTCTACGATGAATCTAAATAACACTAAAAGCGAAAACTGCTCGGTTCTCTGAAAACGCGAAAAGAAATAACAGCCACACGTACGGGATAAACCGTTCCCGCTACCTCTTTCTTTCTAAACCAAAATATCCGCAACAATAATTAGAATACTATCTCACCAATTATTTCCACTACGAACACCAATAAAATCCTCCACAATCCTCTACCAAAATCTTCTAACTAAAGAGAAATCTCGTCTCCACACCCAGGGAAAATTTCCGAAAATGTCTCTTTCAGTTCTTTAAAACTAAAATGGTGAATGGCCGAGGCCTACGCACCGCTCGAGGAAGGATGTCGCGTTTTCTCACCCGGCTTCTTTCTTCACGGGAGCATCGTCTCGACCGCCAAATTTCCCAATTGGTCCTTTATCTGAAATAAATTCTCTATTGGCCTACTGGAAAACCACCACTAATTTGTCCTTCTATCCATGAGTACCTCGAGCGCCCTCTTTTCTAATTCTAATTTTGTCATTGGCTTAAAGTACAGTTTGACTGAACAGTACTCTTCCGCGCCATGTTCTCTCTCTCTCTTCCTCGCACTCACGCGCTCGGCTAAACAATCATTCTTTCATTCTCTTACTCACTCTCTCGGCCGTGCGATCATTCCCTCTTTCTCATTCTCATGCGCTCGATACTTTTTCGAACGCCCCTCTCTATCTCCCTCTCGCACGCCGCTCACCTCGCCAGTTCCCTCTCTCACTCACTCATTCTTTCTCTCGCTCCCTCTCCAACACGTATCTCGTGCATGTGACCGCGAGCGCGCGCTGTTATCTTACTTCCTGCCGTGCTCTCTCTCGAACGCGACAGGTCGCGCTCCACACGCGGTCGATCAGAGGCACCTCCTGCGAGTACCACAGAGCGCTGGCTCTGCACCAGGAGCTGTCATCTGCCGAGCGAGTCAGCTGCCGTGATAAACAATAACGACGAAGCAATAATTATTGCTACGTCGCAATATATAAAGATTAAATGAGCTGATTAGTCTTTTATCCTGCAAATTATGACAGCATTTGCAATTGCATCCAACTATTGTCTTTTTCTTGTTCCTATATTTTCATTGTGGTTGTATGGCTACAGGTGTTGATGCCACCGGTTTTCTCTAAACCCTACATATAAAATTCTACATTGTAAATTTTATTTATTTTCATTATATTATAAGATTATTTAAAATTATAGATGAACTTTATAGATGATGTTTAGAAAAAACTAAAAAAAATCAACGCGTAAAAACATAAACATTTTATGTTTTGACGCATTGATTTTTTATTTATAAGTTATAATGACCAAACAGCTTTTATATTAAATCTATAAACTAACGGGGTGAGCTATAAGATATAATAATTTCATAATCCCAAGCTGATCACAATCCAAAACAGTAATTAATCAAACATATGCACTGTAAAAGGGCAAGTAAAATGGCGTGCAGGAGAGGCTAATGGAGCGGTAAATAGAGGAGTATGCGGAGAAGCGCGGATGTGCTCTCGATCCCAAAACATATACGTCTAAATAATATGGATATATATATATATACTAGGGGGGTACCCCCCTGCTCGCTCCGCTCGCCAACCCCCATTGCTTCAGTTTTTAACTTTGTATTTGGTAATGTTCAGATATAATTTACAGCAACAATTTAAAGAATTGATTTTAAACTTTTTTTTCAAATCCCAATTTTTAAATTTATGCATATTTTATTGATTGTTGGAACAATAATAATTCATAAATGTGTCTACTGCTGTAACATTCATGGTATATACATGATACTGAAATATGTTATTATAAATATAGCTCACCCATCAGCTCCACCCTCCGTCTGCTACCTCTACCTATCTTCTTCAGCTATCACTTATCGCCACAAATCATGAATACCACCTTCACCAACTACCTTCAATCACAAATTTCACTATTCACCGCTTATCTACATCTATGACCTACATGCTTCACTTATGACTCCAATAATGAGCTCCATATTTCAGCTTCATACCAGGCACAAACTTCATCTGCCAACATGACCTATGACGCTAACCAACCACCTGTCCACGATGATCTCTAACCATGAAATCTACTCACTACCTACCATTTTCACCATTGAACTTTTATCTACCATCGATCATCTACACCCTTGACCCATCACCTAGATCCTTTACTTATGACTCCAATAATGAGCACCACAATTCAACTTCACACCTGGTATAAACTTTACTTACTACCTTGACCTACTAAACAACCATCTGTCTACGATGATCTACCTAGCACCTACGACCGTCTACCTAGCACCTGAACCGCCAATCGCGACCTCCACACTCCATCTATCTCCTACATTATCCATTTATTGCTGCAGTCATGAGCAACACCCTTCACACATAATCTCAACCTATCACCTTTACCCTTGACTTTCCGCCTTTGCCTATCACCACTACCTAGGACCTTCTTATCAACCTGTTATCCTCCACCTTCACCCTCTACGTATCGCCTCAACTCATAAAATCTACTCTCTATCTATGACCTAAAATTCAACTAAAACTATTGTTCTCTACAAATGTTCTCAACCTATCATTACTACCCTCCATCTATCGTCTCCAATGAGGACCTCATTGTTCACACTTTCTGCCTACAACTATCAACTCCACACATGAATTCCACGTACCATCTAACATCTTGACTCGTAGCCTCAAACCACCACCTATAATTTCAACCCATGAAGCTTAACAACTATTTAGCACCTCCACTGTCCATCTGTTACCTGCAATCAAGTTCTCCTACACCACCTGTTTCTTTCATCTACCACATCTGACTCCAATTATGAATTCCACACTCCACCTATCCCTTACAACTCCCACTATCAGCGTCACACATGACTTCTGGCCTCTACCTATCATCTCCACCCGTGACTTCTGGTCTCCACCTATCATCTCCACCCATGGTTATCCGCCTTCATCTATCACATCTAACCATGAACTTCCCATCAACCTATTATCCTACGCTTTTCATCTATACCAATAAAGTCTATCATTTACCTTCACCAGCACTTCCACCCTCCACATATCGCTTCTAATCGTCCACATATGACTTCTAACATTGATCAATCACGTTCATCAATCCATCTATTGCACTCAATCATGTCCTTTTCTCCAACTATCCTTACAACGTCCACTTATGAATACAATCGTGATCTCTACCCTCCACACATAATCTGTACCTATTTTCTACACCTAGGACTTTCTGATTCAATTATAATCTACACATTCCACTTATGATACTAACCATAATGTTCACAATCCTCCTTTTCCCTACACCGTCCACTTATGCCTGCAATTATTTCCTCGTTCTTTCCCTATCACTTATACTTCTCACTTATGACTTCAATCGCGAGCTCAACACTTCGTCTATCTTCTACACCATCTACTTATTACTAAATTCACACATAATCTTGACCTGTCACTACTACCTACAACTTTCTGCCTACACTTATAGTCACCACTCATGACTTCCATGCACACTTAGCACCTTCACTCGTACCCTCTACCCACTACTTATCACCTCGATCCATGAAGCTCACGATCTACCTAGCACCTCCACCGCCCACCTATTGCCTGCAATCATGTCCTTCAGCTCCACCTCTCACCTTCACCTTCCACTAATGTCTCCAATCATGAACTCCAAACTTCACCTATCCCCTACACAATCTACTTATTACAATCATCAACTCCATCCGTCATACGTGAGCCTAAACTATCACCTCCACCTCTGATTTTTGGCCTGCTCCTAATAACTCTACATGATTTTCTGCCTTCACCTATCACCGCTGTCCAGGACCTTTTCATCAACCTGTTACCCTCCACCTTTCTTCTATGTCCATGAAGTCCAGCGTTCACCGTTACCAGCACCTTCACTCTCAATGTATCGCCGTCAATCATAAAATCCACTTTCTAGCATCACCATCAACTAAGATTAGTATTCTCTACATATGTTCTCTACCATCCACTTATGAATACAATCGTGATCTCCACCATTCACAAAATCTCTACCTATCTCCAACATCAATAACATTCTGATTCCGCCTGTCTTCTCCAGTAATAATCTATACGTTCTAGTTCTTGTTATTGAGGGGGCGCTGAGGGGGGGCTGAGGGGGGTCTGAGGGGGGGCCAAACGAGGGGGGGGGCGAGGGGGGGCAAAACGCATAAAAATAACCAAACTTTTAAAACATTTCTTGGTTCTTTTGAGGGGGAGCTGAGGGGGCACGTGAGGGTGGTGAGGGGGGGCGAGGGGGGGCTAAATTCCAGCGCGGCTCAAAACAACTATATAATATAGTAAGATATATATATATATATATATATATAGTCACGGACGTAAGGCGCCTGCATAGGTGCAACATGACGGTCTAAGTAATAAGAGGAGTCGCGCTTCGATGCATGAAACTGCATCTTAGACGTTAGCTCCGTGGCTATAGCACAGGCCTCTGGCTCTCGGGTCGGCGAGTTCAAGTCCCGTCGTCTACCTTTTTCTTACGTCTTTCCTATCCCGTCCAAATATTCATGCGTTACATACGTATCAATATACACATTAGGGTGACACGTTTCCTAAGCTATCACTCAAATGGTTTATGACAAAACCCTAAGCTATTCTTTAAGAACATCCAAGTCCAACGCACTTTTTCTTTTTCTGATTACTCAATTTTTCCCCGTGTTCCATCGACTAAAAAGATTTTTTAAATCTCGTGACCTGGAGAAGCGATGTGACGGAAAAAATTAAAGAGCAGCCAAGTTGAACAATATACAGCATTTCCACAGATTATTTCGGTATTGTTACATTTATGGTAGGGTCAGCTCTCTCTCTCTCTCTCTCTCTCTCTCTCTCTCTCGAAGAGAGGCACCGCGAAGGGTGAGCCTCGGCGTTTCCTTCGAAAATACTACTCCACCATGTGTCTCGACACTAGGACGGACGACGGTAGGCAACCATGTGTTGAGTCCCTGCGCGGTGGGAAGTTAGGGCCAGTTAACTTTGTACCGAAAAAAATTTTACTACTTTCACCCACTTTTCCGGACTATACTTGTTCACATTAAGCCAATGTTCTACACTGTTCTTAATAAATTTTGTACAAAATTTTTCTTGATATGGCTTTTTACTGAGTGTCAAAAGGTTATGGCAAAATTTCAGAGCTCTAGAAGCAGTGCAAGGGGCCTTAAACGGCGTTCAAAAACTCAACTTTTTCGTCAAAATTGCACCTGTTAACTCCTTTAATTATTAATATTTTTTCATCAAACTTTTTGCTAATCTATTGCCATTGACTTAAGGAAGAGATGTATGCAAAAAATTCCGAAAAACTTGCATAGTTTCGAAGTTGGTGAGATAAAAGTTCCGCATTTTGCGTGTAATTTCAAATAGGAAATCTAAAGTGCAATGAAACGTGGGAAAAAATTGAGTTATTAGAAAAGTGCGTTGGGCTTGGATGTTCCTAAAGAATAGCTTAGGGCTTTGCCGTACACCATTTCAGTGATAGCTTAGGAAACGTGTCACCCTAATACACATGTAAGGGCCGAATTTGTCTTATTCGGGCCGCTTGGGTTCGTACAAATAATTATTTTTATTTGGGAAGCTATCTTTGATCGGGATCTTTAATTGCAAAATTGTAATTGTAAATAAACGAATTTAAAAGAGGGGTTGTGTCGATGGCCCTTATTCTGGTCCTCTATGCTAAGTCCGTGATTGTGGACTCTGCCTATATTGAAGGACGCTAAATTAATTCTGCGGACAAGTTTACTAAAAATGCGGACGCGAGCAGAATCGCGGACTTGCCGTAGAGCGTATACAGGTTTACTGTGCAGACGCGAGTATGTCCGCGCGCGCTACTCCGTAAGACCAACGTTGGCTGTTTGTCCGCGGACGAAATGCTGGTATATGCGGACACGAGTATGTCCGCGAGCGCTGCTTCGTATGACTAAATGCTGGCTGGTAGTCCGCGGACACAATGTTGGAACTGCGGACACTCTGCTGATGGCTGTTGGGCGTTTCGTCAGAGTCTGCGGACGTCTTACATGCTTATGACTTGTCTTTAGCTTATAAGGGCTTGTTAGTAGATGAAAGGGCGTCTGTTAGTTAAATAAATTGTTCGCCTTTATTTAATTTCTATTTCTTTGTTATATTCTTTTTTTTATTGGGCGTCCAGGCAGAATCATCAGGATATACGAAAGGGCTCGTTTCACTTATAGATGTTTCCTACTAGTCTAAGGTCGTGTTTCTTTTACAATTCTCATTTATACCCGCGTTCTTAAAATGTGTTATAACTAACTTACTTTTACACACGCGCCGTTGATCAAAGCGTCCTTCCTTCTCTAGCGAGTGCTTAATTCTTATAGTACACGAGCTTGTCGTGGCAAGGGTTTTTACTTAATTAAGCTGCGGCTTCACCCACTCACGCCAGATATGATTGGCGGTCCTTCTGTCGCAGTGTACTTCAGTCGTGATGTACCTTCCACCGGAGCCAATATGCCAGCTTGCCTGCAGAGATCGGTAGATTTCTAGGCCCCCGATAGCGTACAGGTAGTACCTTGACACCCTCTTACGGTCTCGTGTAAATCCCTCTGAAGTATCTCCAAGTAGACGGCTAGTCTTCAGCGGCAAGTCGTAATGATGAGGTTAGACGCACGCCGACTCCTGGTCTGGTCGTAAAAGGCGCTGCGCTGATGGAGTCGAGGGTTTATAAAGACTCGACCTCCGATCAGACGGTAGCTTAACAATTTAATTGTGGGGATACCCGCAGCCAATCAACACTCGCCACCGAAAGAAGGATTACAAAAGTATAAACGCGGCGACACATATGAAAATGCTGAGCTGATCTTAAAACGCCCGGAACCCGGTCATACCATTGCTCAACCAGCACACGAGGCTGGTATATTGCAATATAACTACCGTCAGCGTACTCACACACAGCCGCACAAGTCGTACGTTACACATGTCGAAATCAATGATTAATCAATCAATCGCGGGACCTTACACACACACACACACACACACACACACACACACACATATATATATATGTGTGTATATATATATATATATGATTGTGTGAATCACCCATATATATATATATATATATATGGGTGATTCTCTGTGAGATCGACCGACCGAAAAATAGACCTCACTATAACTCTGGGAATTTGTTCTAGAGGTTGCCACGAGTTACTCCAAATTTTTTCAGATTTTTTGATGTGATTGTCTTAGAGTTACAGGGGGTCAAAGTTGGGGTTCGTGACCCCAGTTTAACTTCAATTAACAGCTTAGCTTTAATTAACAGGTGGGTGGGCTCAAAATCAAAGTTTTGAGTAATACTATAAAGACCCCATAGGAAATTTATATACATGAATATTATATTAATTGAATATCTGAACGTAGGATTGGAAAAGTCTGATTGTCAGTTTTAAATGTAGAAATTGAAATATATACATTTATACATCTCATTATAATGTTTGAAAAGAAAATTGAAATATATACATATATATCTCGTTATAATGTTTTTTAAAAAAAATAATTGAAATTTATGAGTGATTCCATGCGAATTCGAAGGGTCAAAAAATCGATATAGCTATAACTCTGGGAATTTGTTCTGATGGTTACCTGTGATTACTCTGAATTTTTTCAGATTTTTTGATGTGATTGTCTTAGAATTACAGGGGCTCAAAGTTGATAAAATTCATTTCTTTTTGCATTTTGTGCTGATTTTCAAAAATTCATAGCTCCTTAGGGAAGCATTTATCACTATAGGGACATATAACAATTTTATCTTAAAATTTTCTCAATTTTTCAAAAAAAAATGCTTTTGAAATCATATATATATGTATTACAAGTCATATGTGTAATTTAAACCTTGAAATTCAAAATTTTCAAGATACGACCCATCGGATCCCAACCAAAATTTTGGTAAAGATTGCTTATTTTAGTAGAAAAGTTTCTACGTATGTCCCAACTCATCAGACTTGCTCTATTTCTTGCTAAAAATAAAGTTATTACTCGTATTTTGCTACATTTGGTAAATAATGATCTACTTCCGCCTTTATAATTATAAACTCATCTGAATTAATTATAGTATGTATAGTAGATATATATAATACATAATGAGGTGATATTTCTTAATGTAATAGATAATAATTCTATATGTATAGCGACTAAAATCTGGATTAATAGTTAATTTATAAAATAGTACTTACAGTCATAGACGTATGAGGTGGTTTTAACTTGTTTTCCCGGACCAACTTATTTGAATCACCTGTAATAGAAAAAGAATAATTTATGTCAACACAAAGAACTGTGTTCTTTAATTTGAAATAAATTAAATTAAAGATAATAAAAATATACGTATCTAATGTTCAGTGAGAGTCATTGATACTATCTTCATATATGCATGACTTTTTTCCAAGTAGATTTTGACACTTTAAACTTTTTGCAAGCTATAGCTCAGACACTATTACACACGCGGAGTGCGAGTTTCAGGGGATTTAAGTGCATTTTAAACAATATATTTTATTATAAATTAGCAGTCCCGGCGCGGTTGAGGTTAGCGCAACTGATAGCAGCAGCAGTAGAGCTAAGACTTCAGGTTATGCACAATAATAGCACGAAAGTGGGTTGGCGGCAGTTATACCCTCTATTAGGAATGAACAAGACGGCGGCAATTTTGAAAGCGCGTGCGATTTGAATATATTTAGTTGGTTTTCGGCATAGTTTAATGTATAGTTTCAACCGTGATTCCATAATGTAAGAAATAAACAAAATCATCATAATAAATAAAACAATCAGCTAAATGCATTTAAATTGCACGCGCTTTCAAAATTGTCGCCGTCTAGTTCATACATATAGGCCATAACTGCTGCCATCCCACTTTTCGTGCTATTATGATGAGTATAATCTGAATTCTTAGTTCTACTGCTGCTACTATCAGCTGCCTAACCTCATACGCGCCGGGACCAATAATTTATAATAAAATATATTGTTTAAAATGCACTTAAACCCTCTAAAACTCGTACTACGCGTGTGTAACAGTGTCAGAGCTGTAGCCTGGAGAAAGTTTAAAGTGCAAAAGTCCACTTGGAGAAAAGTCATGTGTATATGAAGATAATGTGAATGACTCATTGAACGTCAGATATGTATACTTTTATTATTTTGAATTCAATTATCTTTAAATTAAAGAACACAATTCTTTGTGTTAAAATAAATTATTCTTTGTTTGTTACAGGTGATTCAAATAAGTTGATCCGGGAAAACAAGTTAAAACCACCTCACACGTCTATGACTGTAAGTACTATTTTATAAATTAACTATTAATCCAGATTTTAGTCACTATACATATAGAATTATTATCTATTACATTAAGAAATATCACCTCATTATGTATTATATATGTCTACTATAAATACTATAATTAATTCAGATGAATTTATAATTATAAAGGCGGAAGTAGATCATTATTTGCCAAATGTAGCAAAATATGAGTAATAACTTTATTTTTAGCAAGAAATAGAGCAAGTCCGATGGGTTGGGACATACGTAGAAACTTTTCTACTAAAATAAGCAATCTTTACCAAAATTTTGGTTGGGATCCGATGGGTCGTACCTTGAAAATTTGTAATTTCAAGGTTTAAATTACACTTATGACTTATAATACATATATATATGATTTCCAAAGTATTTTTTTTTTTTTGAAAAATTGAGAAAATTTTAAGAAAAAATTTTTATATGTCCCTATAGTGAAAAATGCTTCCTTGAGGAACTGTGAATTTTTGAAAATCAGCAGAAAATGCAAAAAAACTGATTTTATCAACTTTGACCCCCTGTAACGCTAAGTCAATCAATTCAAAAAATCTGAAAAAATTTGGAGTAACTCGTGGCAACCTCTAGAACCAATTCCCAGAGTTATAGCGAGGTCTATTTTTCGGCCGGTCGATCTCACAGATAATCACCCATATATATATATATATATATATACACACACACACACACACACACACACACACACACACACATACATATGCGTGTTTGCAATAATTATAGAAAACATGGAAACATACTAGTATATATTATTTTATTAAAATGTAATGCATACAAGAATATTCTTTTCATTATTCATTTTATTATATGGTATGAATAAAAGAAATATATTATGGTGCATAGGTTGCCTGATTACCATGAGTAATCGCATTATATGCATGGCATAAACATATTACTTTATAGAATAGTAGACGCGTAAGTTATTTTTTACGCTTATTGTAATATACATTGTATCCATTGCCTAAGAAATGATTTCATCTTATCAATTATCCAACTTTTCTTTTGTTCTTTTTCATTACGATTAGTTCGTTTTGTTATATTATCTAGTTGATCGTTGTTCTTCAATAAGTGCTAATAATTTTTGTTTAGTCTTTTTATTTTGGTTCATGCAAGTGATAAGACCAATTAGTTGCTTGAGTGAATATTCCTGAAATATATACGAAAATACGATTTTTTAAAAAATTTTACAATATTTAAGTAATTTTATTATGTATGCAATATTAAAAAAGCAGAAGGAAGCATGTATTCATTGAAACCAAATTCAAGATACAAAGAGAAAAAAAATGACTAATATCTATTCATTTCTGCCTAGTTCATGACACTTATAATTTGATTGTTGAAACTGATAGCTATTAGTGTACTGATAATGACCTTAAAGAGTCAGACCTGGGTTTACTGCTGAAAAAAGAGATTTTATTTAAAAAGCTGTAGATAATTTCCTATGCAAGAATTCATAACAAAATTTTTTTATTTCAAAGTGCTTATTCAAATTTTTAATTCAAGCTATTGAAAACTTAAAAATATCTATTTATCGTCTCACAAACCTATTACTATTGGGACATATTTTTTTGCGGCCTGCATGATTCTAAGCGTTTGAGTAGACAAAATTAAATGCTTAATGTCTCATTTTACTCCTTAAAACGTTCACTATAAAATAAGTGGAGCAGTTTCTTAATAAACATATTTTTTCCACTTTTTTCCCCAAATAACTTATATTATTTTTATCAATTTTGGTTTAATGAATTCAAAAAAAGACTATATAAACTTGTTTGAAAAAAATGAAAAAAATTTTTATTAAATAAGTGCTCCACTTATTTTGTAGTGAGGTTTTAAGGAGTAAAATGAGACATTAAGCATTTAGTTTTGTCTACTCAAAAGCTTAGAATCGTACACGCAGTAAAAGAATTTCTGTAAAAAAACATATCGCTATAACTCTTTTTATGCAAGACTCGTCGAGCACGAGGGGGATGTAGTAACTCAAGGTTTCGTCGGCTGTCAATTGTCTTCTCTCGAGGTGACTTATTTATTCACTTATATTTACAGACTAGTTCACAACCGACTAGTTAATCACAAATATTCGAAGACAACCAAAGATAGCTGATAATCGACGAGACAGCTTTTGCAATTAGACAATCCGAATCCTCGCTCGATTCTCGTGATTTACGCAGTAAAATAAATTCCTAAACTGCTCAGAGAAGACAACCGGGCTCTTGCGCGTCTCGAGGCTCTGGCAAACCCCTCGCACTCAACACACTAAGTCCACTCGACTTTCCACACTCACGCTATGCCGACGCTCGGATTCACACTCGATTCTTCGAACTATAATCGCGTGCGACTACCCTATTCAACGACTTATGGCGATCTTTGATCCCTAATAAAAGTCACTGTCGTGCAAGTCCGCTTGACTCGTCGATCACTATATTCGCAATTACCCTTTCCTAACACTCTATTCATTCACGCATTATATCAGTATAAACCGCGCTTATACGTAAGATAAATGAACCTAAGACCTATCCTAATTAAGAGAAGACAACTCAGATAGCACAGATGACCACGCTCGCAAATGTAATCACGTTCACGAAACAAAGAAACCAATCATTGAATAAGTATAATAGAACATATGTGTGTGAAGCTTTAAAATTAGATGATCTAAGAAAGGTAACCAAAACTTTATTAGAAACATCATTTGAAGAGCAATCTACCGAAAACCAACAACACTAAGAAAAGAAATAAAAGAAATGGCAAATAACGAAGAAATTAAAATCCAAGTATTTGATGGTAAAAATTATAGTATATGGAAGAAGAGAACCTTACTATTAGTAAAGTGGAAAAAATATGATGAACCTGCTACTAGAGAGAAAAGAAGTACTGAAGAGGAAGAAACAGTAGCCGAGAAAAATCTGAAAGCAATGAGGTATATTTACAGTCATATTTCTAATAATCAACTAGAGCTTCTAAGTGAAAAAGATACAACTTTAGAAATTATGAAGAAATTTGATCAAATGTGTTTGAAAGCTCTACAGATATGCATAAGAAATAGATATAATACAACGAAGTGGAAATATTTTCATGATTTGAGCTCATTATTCACAGAATTTGAGAAAACGATTAATGAATTAAAAAATGCAGGTGGAAATGTAAAAAGGTGGACAAAAATTAAATTATATGTTGAGAACATTACCAGATTCACTAAGCTATTATGGAGATTTGGTAGATGCTTTGCAAGAAAGTGATAGAAACTGTAAATTTTTAAAGAATAAGATGTGAGAAAGCCGAAATTCAATTAATCACAGTGGAAGGAAAAAACTAGCGTTTTTCAAGTTGAACCAAATAAAGATAAAAGCTATACATGTGGACAATTGGGACATTTTCTAAACGAATGCAGAAACTCGTAGACCAGAGGAAGGAGCAATAGAGGTGCAAAGTACTGGCAAGGAGGTGCGCGAAATCAACAGCAGTCACAGCAGTGCTGAAGTCGCGGAGGCCGAGCTGGACAAAGAGGTTTCTATCGTGGAACCAGAGGTAGACAACGGGGCTATCATGACAGAGGCAGAGGAGGTCAACGACACGAAGTGAGATACAGCGAAAAAGTCAGCGATCAAGTAACAACAGAATTGTTTTTAATAGACATGAAACGTGTCGATGTAAGTGATGTAAATTATGCTTGCGATACAAATAAAATAAATTTGCTATTAGATGGCGGTTGTTCAGAATACATAATAAATGATGAATCTTATTTATTTCGAGTCGATAACTATAAATAAATCAATAAATGTAAAAGTCTGAGATGGTAGAATTTTGAAAGGTACAAAACAAAAAAAGGTACAAAAGAAAAATTTTAACTTATTTTAGTGCGAATAAAACTTCAATTGGTGTAGAATTAACAAATGTTTTATATGTTTATATTAAGAAATTGATAAAAATCTGTTAAGTTTTGTAAGAGTAACGAATAATAATAAAATTATTTCTCTTGGAAATGCATCTAAAATATACAATAAGCAAAATGACTTAATTGCACTTAATGCCTATAAGCAACATGAACTATACAAAATGAGGAGTTTTATTAATAGAAAAGAGTGTTATGTTACGAAAAAAAAAGAAGTAATTGAAACACAAGAAGAAAGATATCATAGAATGTTAGGTCATGTAAATTTTAAATATTTAGAAAAAAAAATGCAAAAATAAATTAGTTGAAGGCATGCCAGAAAAATTAGAATTAGTATTTTTGAAATGTGGTACATGTATTCAAAGTAAAATGCATAATTCAATTTTCGAAAATAATAGAACTAGAGCAACTGATATTTTATAGTTAATACACACAGACTTGTAACACAGACTTGCCATAGGGTTCGATGGATCACAATATTTTGTAACGTATATTAATGATTATAGTAAATATGCGTTAATTTATACAATAAAATCCAAATCAGAAGTTTGTGAATGTTTTATCGATTACATTAATAAAGTTGAAAATATTACTGAGAAAAAGATAAAAAGATTGAGATGTGGTAATGGAGAAAAATACTTAAACAGAGAATTTTATAATGTTATAAAAGATAAAGGAATTCTCTTAGAACCTTGCCTTCCATATATATGAATTAAATGGAACAGATGGAAGATATAATAGAACAATAACGAATTCAGCGAGATGTTTGTTATATGAAGCTAAAGTAAATTGTAAATATTGGCCAGAGATAGAAACAGCAGCAGTATATTTAAAAAATAAAACAATTGCAAATACTATTGCAAATAAAATACCTTTTGAAACTTTCATTAAAAAGAAGCCAGATATTAGTCATTTAAGAGTATATGGTAGTAAAGTTTGTGTAAGAGACAAGTCAAGCGAAATACGAAATGGAATAGAAAAACTGACTTAGGGATTTTATTAGGATATGATCATGGTGGATACATAATTTTAATAAATAATAAAATAGTTAAAAGTAGACATGTTGATATAATTGAAAATGATACAAATTTAATTGGATATCAAAGTAGTGAAAATAGTTATGAATATAATTATATTGAGATTTTAATTTTGAAAATGCAGAAAATGCTAATGATAATGCAGGAAAGTTTTTAAGAAGATCTGAATGAGAAAGAAATAAACCTGAAACCTTGTATTTATGAGAATATTGTAAGCGTAGATTGTCCGTCAACTTATGAAGAAGCTATAAATAGTAATGATAATGGTTTATAGAATGAAGCTATGAAGAAAGAAACGAATTGTTTAATAGAAAATAAAACATAAATTACTCAAAAGACCTAAAAATAAGAATATTTTAAATTTGAAATGGGTATTCACAAATGAATCTGTGTAAGAGTTTTTCAACAAACTGAAGTACTTGAAGATCTATATTCACCAGTAGCTAGAATTCAATCTTTAAAATTATTACTTATTGTCTTATTGTTGCAAAATATATTAATGTTACGTGACAACTTTTCACGGCTTGCTTCGATCAGTAATTAACAAATTACTACTCGAATCAAGGCTCGAAACAGTTGGCTCGCTAGAGCATAGCCGCAGAATGCAAGACACAAAAATATCTTGTCTTCTGCGACTATCAGTAACTTCCCCGCCGTCGGCAACGGTCCACACGCGCGCTGCTGATGCTGCCATCTCTCGACGACGCTGTCGCCAAGGCCCATAGAATCCTATGGGTAAGACCGAGAGAGTCGAGAGAGAGAGCGCAGCGGAGGAGAGCGCGTTAATTAAGAGAGGGGAGGTCCCGAAACGCCTCCGGGAGCGCAATTAGGAGAGCGAAGCCGCACTCCCTAGAGAACGGCCGAGCTGCCTACTTTAGACTTTCGCACAGATTTTCGCAGTTAACACAGATTTCCATTAGATCTTTTACATAGTTCCACTTAGTCATTCATTGTATTTTTTGTGACCATTTGTCACCATTCGCGACCATTGGATATCCACGGATTCAATAAAAAAAGACCAAAACAACCACATAGTTTGAGGGTTTTAATTCACTCCATTGTTTGGTCATATTTCCCATGTCACCGGTCCAAAAGACGACTTCGTCCCAAACAGTTGGTTATCGTCCATCACTACATTAACCTACTGAAAACAACTCAAGGTAAGAAACCAAAATATAATCTAGTTAGATAATAAAAGGCAGAACGCAAGTAGTAGGCGTGACGTGTCGTGCAAACGATACGCGCGGAGGAACAGTTTGTCTCTTTCCGCGTTGTATACTCGCGCTAATTTCAGTGCATGAATAGATAAATTAGTAGCTTATTTAATAATTTAAATAATAATTACGGAGGAATAAAATCACCACCCCCCCCCTCCCCGTAACAATTGGAGGTCCCACCGAGATCTATCACAAATACACTACTGCTTAGCGTCTTTGCAATTTTTCTTTTTTTCAACTATTTACAATAGTTTAACACTATAGCGTGTGACGTTGTGGTTTTCGTACTCTCTCGGGAAGGCCGTCCAGAGCTCCGCAACGTGGTCGCACCCTGTTATCGGGCTGCCTGGTGAACCGTATTTTAAATTATAAAATTTAATTGAATATGGACGCCCGATTCATCAACCGCTTTGCCGACTGCTCAGCGGTGCACGGACTTACTTCTCACGACTGCGGATATTGGGAAGAAGGATAGGCGGGGTGGCTCGTCAAATAAGCACACACACACGATGTCAGATTTAATCGCCTGGCATTTATTAAAAAGATAAATAAGAAAATAGTGGAGAGATTGTGCGCGGAAAGCACACTTTGGCGGTTATGTCCGGTCGACACGGGGGAACGCGCACTTCAAATAAGATTAGCGTCTACCTGGCTGTTCTCCGGCTGACTGCTCGTCCTCGCGTTCTGGTGAAGCCTCGTGCCCTGTAAATCGCGCGGCGCAGAACTAGTCGCGGTGCGATCCTCGACAGTTTAAGTCACTGGAGGTAAATCAGTGTAAGGCGGAGGGAAAACTGTCCTGGAATACGTTCTGTCGAATCTGCTGCTCACTGGATACTGACTGCACTACCTGTTGCGCGGCCGTCGCGACCGCGGCGTCTCTCTCTGTCTCTTTCACGCGCATGTATTCCGTAACTATCCTTTTTTGCTCACGCGATATCACGTGATAGCCCCATATAGCACATATTCGTCCTAGCGCCCTCTCTTACTACTACATATTCTCTACTAGTTACTCAACTATTACATATCCTCGCGCGCGAAATTCAAATCTATTAATTTGCTCTATCTGGCTGTGGTCCTATTCAATTGTACATTTTCCGCCTGACGTTTCTCTTACAATGTTTTCGCTACAATATCTTTCGCTCGCATACTGCTGTGGACCGAGCCGCAGTCCTTCACTCGTCGCCAATAACGTATGAGGCTCGACGCATGTTTCCACTCTCTACGCTCGCATTTATACATTCCCTGTCTCTGTCTATCTCGCTTTCACTCGCTCTCATTCTCTTTCGGGGCTCGCCAACATGGCGGCGGTCGCTCGCGCGCGTACGCTTTGTGGCTTCGCTCGCTGTGCTGCGCTCTCAGCTGTTGCCGCTATCTCTTCTCTTGCTCGCTCTCGTGCAGCTTCCCTCTCTCTTCCGCTCTCTCGGTATGGCGCGCGTCGTGTTTCTCTCTCTCTGTCTCGTGCGGCGCCGCGCATGCCTTGCGCTGAGCGTGGTTCTTTCTCAGTTGTGTCGTGCGGCGCTGTTTCTGTCTACTGCTCCGGCCGTATTCTCTCTCTCTCTCTCTCTCTCTCTCTCTCTCTCTCTCTCTCTCGTTCTCATCTCTGCTCGGTTCTTCTGTAAACACCACCGGGTGTAAGTACATGCTTTTTTCTGATTAGCACGGCTCCGCTGGTATCCAGGCGAGCTAGGGCTGACGGCTGACCGTCACAAGCGTTAGGACAAACAAAAAGTTTAGCACCCTCAGTGTTGAAGGGTTAGAATTTAGACTAGGAACAAATTTAATACATAAATTAACACAAACAGTGAATCTTAACACGACGCCGCCGAGAAGAGGCCGTGCGCGCATGCCATCTTTGTAACATCTTCAAGTCAACTTGAAGACACCCCGAGCGCGCAGTACAATTAACACGGGCGCGGTTAAAACTTTCAAAATAATTACATTCAAGATACCAACAAAGCCAAATAAAAAACACATAATTATATAATTTAAAAGCAACAACATTTTTTTCCTTTCTCGCACAAAATATTAATTTTCTAGACATTTTTTTTAAAAACAAGTTTAAAAAAAAAATTTTCTAAAACAGTTTAAATCCATCCCTTTCTCGTCACCAATCTCACAAAGAAAATAGAAAACCACCCTTTCGAGTCACATTCACAAAACTGAAAGTCAAATAAAATAACTAATTCTCTCACCACAAATTCAAGCATTTATTGTTCAAGATTCAAAAAACACTGTATTGCACTTTCATGTCAAACCAACGATTGACCCCTTAGCATATTACAAATCACAACGAGCGTTGGAAGTTTAACAGTCTGCACTTCCAGCGACTTTAAACAAAAAATACACACTTCACGAAATCAAACATTTAGTTTAGAATAGATTAGCAATAGAATAAAAACTTGCATAACTTGAATTCCAAAATATACCCATAAGAAACGACACACTTACACAGCCTGTGTGTACAACACTGCACATAAATCCAAATTTTTTTTTTAAAAAAATAAAAACACACACTCGACCCAGAAGAACACTCGACCCTGTCAAGTCCAAAAGAGCAATTTGAAAGAGACAGCTCTCATTTCAAAAAGTCGAACTCAATCATATTGGTCTCATTGTTCTCACTGGTCTCACTAATTGACACAACAAGTAACACACTTTCTTTAATAAAAGGGTCCCAAATACTTTCTTGTAAAAACCAAATAACAAACATTTGTCAAAATTTTTTTAAATAACAGCCGTAGACACCAACATGTAAACGCACGTAAGGAGCAAATGAGCATACTTCAGTAATAAACCACACACACTACAAACAAAACAATGCAACCTATTAAAATCAATTTACACACACTTTAAAATCAGTTAATTTTTCGCAAACACACACTTGCATAACACTCGTAGTCCGAGGAGTTTCAACTTCAAGAAAACCACAAGTTCGTTTCCGGCGCACCCCATTCAACCAAAATAATGTCAATTCAACATATGAAAAATAAAAACAAAACCCTTTTAACAAAGCATCGGTGCTTTGCAAAAGAATATTCATAAACATTGCAACATATAAATAACAACTTATCTGACTATAAACAGCATCAATAGACCAAAGGAAAATACAAGTTTCCCAGCAGCACAGTGGACCTGGACCAACAAAATTTCCTTCTCGGAGTAGCTGATTATCCACGGCTGCTCCTGAGTACGGGTTTCGTCCCCGTAGCAACGATTTTATTAATTTTTCGCGACGACAAAGTCGACCCCGCGCGAGCCCCGAGAGGTTAAGCATTGACGCTACAGCAGCGCAACGTCGATAACTACCAGGCTGCAGAGCGCCTTACCGACGTGACGAGCTGAGCGCGCGCGCACACTTTTGGAACCAGCGCGCTAGTAACTAACACTAGCACCACTGCCGCGGCCATCTTGAGACTGAGCGCGCGAAATTCAAACGCGGACAACAGAACTTCAAGTTTTTTTTCACACTTCGAGTCAATTCAGACCACTGAAAATCAACACAGTCAACAATAAATAAATAAATTAATTAATTCAAAACAAATCTTTTTTCACGAATAAAAATTTTTTTTTCCCAAACAATTTTTTCAATAGAGTGATAAAAATTTTTACCAACAACAAATTTTTTGCAGATCATAAAATTATAGAATATTTTTTTTATATCACTTTCAAATTGTTCTCGACCCAATAAAAGTCGAGTTTACCAAAATCAAAACTTATCAACCATCAAATCATTCAAAATAATTTAAACAAATTTCTATTTTATATCTCATAACACAAAGGTCTCAACGCGGTCTCGACAAGCGTGATATCGACAATAAACAAGATCAACAACAAAACGTTCACTTTAAAAATTACATTAAAACACGACGTTAATAATAACATAAGCAAATACAAGCAACAGGTAACCTTTTTACTAAACAAACAATTTCAACACGCGACCCGCAATAAAAATTTTTTTTTAACGCGATGCAATTAAACTCATCTCAAACTATTTAATAAATTCATTTTCTTCAGATCCCATAAAATTAAACTCACTCTGCATCGAAGTTAAGTACCAAGTTTGTCACATCCAAAGTCAGCCCTTCTTTTTCCTAAATTTCAAAACCCACCGCCCTGATTTGAAATCTTTTTGCTATGGCTTCACCGTGGTTTTTGGCTATATTTATTCAAGAATTTACAGCATCAACACAGTATAGATACAAACAAAACAGGCCATCATCAAGAAACCCAGATAATTTTTCAAGCAACACAGATTGTCATTGTCAAACTAGCATCATCAAGAGCCTCAACACACAAAACAACAAACAACATTTAAAGCGTAATCATCGATAAACAACACAATTTTCAAAAGACTCAAGGACAAACTCCAACAAAGGAGACCAACAATCAAGAAGAAGCAAAAATAATACCAGATGAAAGACAATACAGACCAAGAAGAGGAGAAGACCAAGACATCACATTGCCAAACAACTCTTTCGCACACCCTTCCAATTTTATAAGCTGTGTCGAAGAAGAAAGTGACAACAACGAAGAACAACCACAACAAGAAGAAAATGTAGATGAATACATAGCTTACGTCAACGGTTTCGCCAATCAAGAACGATACTATGCCAACCAACAAGTAAACAATCAATAACAAACCACAAATCAACAACCAAGTTACCAAAATCATAATGAAAAAAAAAACCCGAATTACACAGGGAAAAGTTACAACAACTACAAGAAGAATGGACAAACCGGACAAAATAACACACAAGACAGTAATTGGGCTGCATGGAACAGCACACACGACAATTGAAGAAGACCATTATAATTTACACGAGTTTTTCACATATGCAACGATGCCGAGTGACTCAGAAGACAACTCAAATGCACGAAACCTGTCCGCAGCGGACAGTGCACTCATCAAATTCTTAAGCGATTCATTTGCATTTATGAATTGCATATCGACGATACCCTCGTTCGATGGCTAAACCCCACCATTAAGACTATATATTCAAGATCTACGCAATGCTAACCAACTAGCACCTCACGGCGTCAAAAACCAGTTCATGAACACAGTTCTACAGAAACTGACAGGAGCAGCAAAGAAGAGCTTGAACAACAAAAAATTTGAAAACATATACGACCTCATTGCTCATCTGAAACAAAGATTCGGACCCGGACGAGACTTCAGCTACTATGACAACAAAATATTAAATTTGAGAATGCGACAACAAGATACAGTAGGAGATTTCTACGACGAACTCAATGTCCTACTGATCAGTGCAGAGAAAGCAATTCAGGAACAAGAAGGCGACCACTACCACGATTCCATGATCATACCTACGCAAAGGAGAGCGAAGGATATATTCATAAAAGGACTACCGCCGTGGCTATCACCCAAGGTAGATGCCTACAAACCAAGAACACTGCTAGACGCATACAAAGAGGCAGTATCGATAGAATCAAGATTGGAAGCAAAAATAATACCAGATGAAAGACAATACAGACCAAGAAGAGGAGAAGACCAAGACATCACAATGCCAAACAACCCTTTCGCACACCCTTTCAATTTTATAGGCTGTGTCGAAGAAGAAAGTGACAACAACGAAGAACAACCACAACAAGGAGAAAATGTAGATGAATACATAGCTTACGTCAACGGTATGGCTAATCAAGAACGATACTATGCCAACCAACAGGCAAACAATCAACAACAAACCACAAATCAACAACCAAGTTACCAAAATCATAATGGAAAAAAAACCCGAATTACACAGGGAAAAGTTGCAACAACTACAAGAAGAATGGACAAACCGGACAAAATAACACACAAGACAATAATTGGGCTGCATGGAACAGCCAAGGCAACAGAGGGTATCCAAAAGTCCTATTCAACCCAGTAACAGGACAATTCTTTCCGCATAATGCGTCAAAACCTGACCAGAGAAACCCACAAAAAACAATTGGCGTCAAAACAACAGCCAGCAAAACAACAACCAACAACAGCATAATTTAAACTATCAAGTGGCTCGCCAACAACAAACTCTGGCGAGCCAGAACATGCTCCCATATCCATATGGAATGATGAAATCCACGATGCCAATGCCAACCATGCAAGGAATACCGCAAATGCCGATGTACCCAATGATACCAATGTACGGACTGCCACAACAACAAAAGCCTAAACAGACACAGCAAACCCAGAACCAAAACCAACAAGCACAAAATCTAACAAACATAACGAAACAAAGGAATCATCAAGATCAAACAAACCAACAATCAGTCAAGGACACGTTACAAACAAAAGTCATGACGATATCAATAAAACAACCATTAACATCTACCCCACCTACAATAGGGGAATTGAGAAGTCGGCTAAAGAAGTAGAAGCCACCACCATCAAACTACACATACCAAAAGGAACCATGAAACCATGGCTCACATTCATGATAGACAGTGGATCCGCCATCAACCTCATAAAACTAGAAGTTCTTCACAACAGCGTACTGTATGATCCAACATACGGTACGCTGCCAAATCTAGGAGACATTACACCAAACACCATCGCCACGCTAGGCACAGTATTCTTGGACATATTATGAAAACCAACAAAGTTCCACATCGTTGACTACGATTTCCCAATACCATATGATGCAATGCTTGGACGGGAATACCTAGAGAAAGTCGAAGCTATAATCTCATTCCATTATCACGCACTAGTGGTAAATAGTGACGTGATGAACCCAATACCGTTCCTAGGATACGAACAAGAGCTCGAAGACAGGAAAAGGGCAAATAAATGCAGAAGACTTAAAGTCCTCACCTTTGACACCATCGAGGACACCAACGACAAATCATCAACAACAGACCTATTGGACCCAATTAGCATACTGTCAATCAACAACAGTGAAGATATACACAGTAACCCATCAACAAAAATAGAAGATATAACGAAAACCATCAACTACGAACACACCATGAAACCAGACAACAAAACAACAACACACACTCTCAAAGCCAGAAGCAGACAAGTGATCCAAATCAGTCTGATACATTCAGAACTAAAAGAAGGATACATACCAAAAATTGAAGTTCCAAACAAACATGTATTCGTGGGAGAAGGAGTTGTAATAAATGACAACAACACCTGCAAAATACTCGCCATAAACGCAGACGTAAAAGACGTCACCATAGAAGTCAACCCCACAGAACTCATGCCGTTTGAAACAGAAGCCACATTCATACAAGAAATAGATAGTGACTACGATGGTGAACAAATCACAAATACAAACCAGAGGGTAACAGAAATACAAAGAACCATCAGGAAGAGCCACCTCAACGAAGAAGAAACCAACATCGTAGATCGTATAATAGAAGATTACAACTATAGATTCCTAATACCCAGAGACAAATTGCCATGCACAGACATGATACAACACCATATACACCTGAAAGATAACACACCAATAAACACCAAACAGTACAGGCACCCGCCAAAACACAAAGAAGTCGTCCGAGAAAGCATCAAGAAAAAACTAAAAGACAACATAATAAAAGAGTCAAACTCCCCATGCAATTCACCAATCTGGATAATACCCAAAAAACCAGATAGCAAAGGTAACCCAAGATGGCGCATGGTCATAGACTTCAGAGAACTCAACAAGAAGACCATAAGAGACGCGTATCCATTACCAAATATCGCAGACATCATGGACCAATTGGGAGGAGCCACATACTTCTCAATTTTTTACTTGGCCAGCGGATTCCAACAAATCCCGATGGCTCCCGAAGACTCTTACAAAACGGCGTTCTCCAAAATAAATGGACACTACGAGTACAACAGAATGCCCGAAAGTTTGCGAAACGCAACAGCAACTTTCCAGCGTTTAATGGAGAAAGTCCTGAGAGGACTACAAAACCTAGAAATGCTAGTATACCTAGGCGACATAATAGTCTACAGTCGCACAATACAAGAACATGAACAAAGGATCAGGAAAATGCTAGACAGACTAAGGTCA
Organism: Philotrypesis tridentata; assembly: GCA_018906965.1. NCBI lineage: Eukaryota > Metazoa > Arthropoda > Insecta > Hymenoptera > Pteromalidae > Philotrypesis > Philotrypesis tridentata. Next base: position 96,304 of record JACCIB010000441.1, on the reverse strand, counting down.
GCCAAATTAGTATTGCAACCAGACAAGATAGAATTCTTCAGAAAGGAGGTAGCCTTCCTAGGAAACATAATCAGTGCCGATGGAATAAAACCAAACCCTCAAAAAGTCGAAGCCATCTCCAATCTGCCGACACCAAAGAACGGCAAAAACATCAAAGAAATCCTAGGCATGTTCGGGTATTACAGAAAATTCATACAGAATTTTTTTGATATCTCGAAACCACTGCAAAGACTAGTATCACCAAAAGTAAAGATTGAATGGACAAATGAATGTGAAAAAAGTTTTCAAAAACTTAAGGATTGTCTCACATCAGCACCAATATTAATCTTCCCGGATTTTTAAAAAGAATTCACCCTCACAACGGATGCGTCAGACTACGCAATGGGAGCAGTCCTCAGACAACAGAAGGACGGTTTCGACAACCCAGTGCAATATCTCTCCAAATTCTTCACAGCTGCTGAAGGAAATTACACCACAACGGAAAAAGAATGCCTGGCAGCACTCTATGCCTTGCACCAATTTCGACCGCACCTACTCTGCAAAAAGTTCACTCTCGTCTGCAACCCGAACCACTCAACTGAATGCACAGTCGCAAAGACCCTGGACAACGACTTATGAGATGGATGTTCAGATTCACAGGATATGAGTACACGTTCAAATACAAACCAGGGAAATTAAACAGAAATGCCGACGCATTATCAAGGAATCCACCAGAACCAACTGAAGAAGAAATAAACGAAAAACTTCTAAAATTAAAAATAATGGTAGTCGAAGAATCAAAGAAGATAGATTCAAAAACAAACTCGCCACAACCCTCAACATCGAAAGACCAAAATACGCAAAGATTGAGAGCAAAATCTGTAGGAGCAACAGATGCCGCACCAAAAGGCAGAGGTAGACCTATAGGAGCAAAAACGTGCAAAGTAGCACCACCAGCAGACCACAGCCTCATAGCTCAAAGAACACGAACAAAAACATAAAAGGCATCACACCAACCAACAAAGGTAAAACCAAAACATCCACCATCAAAGCAAAGGCAACCAAAACAATTCCCAAATTAGTGCTAAGCACACAAGAATCAACAGATGCAACACAGTCGGATGAGGATGCACTCAGCGACGCATCTTCAGCAAACACATCAATAATGTCATCAACAGCATTACATGGAAGTTCAACAGAACGCACACCAATAGAAGACCCAAGGTACAGCGGCCTAAGAATAAACAACAACAAATCAGAAATCCCAGCACCGGAAGATGAAAACAACTCCTCATCCTCCCCAGACAGCCAAGATCGCACAACCAGTAACATAGCAATTCAAGCGAGTGCAATGAGCCAAATGAACGACTCCGAATCAAACAACCCAGAAGAATCAGGCGCAGAATCAATATTCAACACCACTCTCAACAGAAAAGAACTAGAACAAGCTAGCAGAAGACGAGAAGAAGCAATAGCAAAATACCAAGAAACACATGATGACTTAGATGACTCTGAGCCACAACCACCGCTGCCAACGCATTTTTCATACGATGATGACGTATCATATTATATACGATTTCACCTATACGAGTTAAACCCACACTACAGCACAGAAGAGCAAGATGAAGTTCTCGGAGAAAGAGTGCGAGAACTCATCGATGAAACACAAAAAAGAATGCAAGCACGAATGGAACAATCAGAATATCAAGAACAAAAAACTGACTCAGATTCACAAGATGCAAGCATAGTACTTCGAAAACCAACAAGAATATCTGACACCACCAAAATAAGAAGGAAAAATCCAATAACAGAAAGCACACCACACATCAATAAAACAAAACCAAAACAAATGGGCGTACTCACAGAAATAGAAACAAACCTGACTGACCACACCAAAAAATTGGAATTTTCTCAACCAGCAGAATCCACAAACCAAATAGTGGTACCGAACCTTCAAGCTCTAACGCCACCAACCAACATGCACCCGGCGAAAAAAAGCACAAGCACACAGAATGGAGAAAACACAGTCACAAAAAGATACATAGGAGCAACAAAAACCACAATCAAATCGGTACGACATTGCCTCACATACAAACGAGACAACATAGTACATTTCATATCAAAAGACTGCGAAAAGGCATCAGCAATCTCAACCCTGCTGAGCGAAATAGGAGTAATAAACCTAGAACACATAAAGTGGAAGAAACCACGAGTGCTCCAAACAAAAAAACACCTTTCAAAGGCCGTTACATATTCTCCGTCGTACTTAAAGAAAAGCACTACAGCAAAACAATGTAGAAGACCTCAAGAAAGCATTGATCAACCTGAAAACAACACTCATGCAACAACGAATCAGCAGCTTCAGAATTTCAAGACGAGGCGATCTAACGGACAACTTTGAACCCGGCCTTGTCTGCGAAAAACTCAAAGAAACATTCAACAACTCCCCAATCTCAATAAAAATATGTTATGGAAAAATAGAACAGCCACCAGAAGAAGACAGAGCAAAAATAATAAAACTACTACACAACAGTTTAGCAGGAGGACACAAAGGTATAAACCAAACGTACCAAAAGATACGAGAAAGATACCACTGGCCAGGAATGAGAAATGATGTATTGGTCCACATACGCAAATGCAGCAAATGCCAAGAACAAAAAATAGAAAGATTTCAAATCAGAAACCCCATGATCATAACTGCCACCCCCATTGAGGCATTTGACAAAGTATCAATTGATACAGTAGGTAAACTTAGAAAAACCCCAAGAGTTAACCAACACCTCTTAACAATACAATGCAATCTAACCAAATTTTTACTAGCAATACCCATCAAAAACCTGAATGCGATAACCATAGCGGACGCGTTAGCAAAAAATCTAAATTGCCAATTTGGCGCACCACGCGCAATTCTATCCGACAGAGGAACCTCCTTCTTGTCAGAAATAGTAGGAACGTTAAAATCAACCATCTGAAAACCTCAGGATACAGACCCCAAACAAATGGCTCACTGGAAAGAAGCCATGCACCCCTAATGGAATTTGTGCGCATGTATTCCAACAAATATGACGACTAGGATAACCTAGCGCCATTCGCGACATTTACATACAACACCAGCGTCCACACTGCAACTAACTACGAACGTACAATGACTACACACGTGACTTACTAGTAAGACTTAATGAAATGAAAATCCTAGCAGGAGAAAAACAAATAATAGAAAAAATGAAAACCAAATCTAGATATGACAAGAAAGGCAAAATTTTCAAAGGAAAAGTTGGCGATTACGCCAGACTCATCAAAGAACCCAGAACAAACAAATATCAACCATACAGGCACAAACACCTAAAAATCATAGAATTCGTAGGCAGAAAAAACGATCCTCGAAGACGCAAATGGACAGAGAATACGCAAACATATCGACAAACTTAAATTGGCTAACATCGACTCAGAATCGGAAAATTCAGATTAGCAAGCTAATAAATACAATACTTTCAGGATGATTCAATTAATGGTTCTCGCAACCCTTGTGACAAGTATAAGAGGCGATGTCCAACAAACTCACCATCAAGAGACCCTAAACCCGAACCCGGGAATTTATTTTGAACAAATGGCCATACTCCGCATCCAAAGAGCGAATTGGAAAATCAACATAATGATGCAAATGGACCAATTCTTAGACAGCAACAAATCAATAGAACAATATCAAACAGTATTAGACCAATGCATTCAAACAGTTGACCAAACAAGATGTCAAGCTGCCCCGGACTCATACATAATAACTCTGAAAACTGAAATGTTGAACACCATAAGACATAACATAAAAGAAACAATAAACAGCCTCAGGCACACAGAATATCCAACGATCAAGGACCCCAACAGCATCAGAACCAAAAGACTGACACCACTTGGCATAGTTGGAACAGCTAGCAAAATCCTGTTCGGATTAGCCACCATCGATGACATAAATGAAGTCAACAGCAACATTGATCAACTATTCCAAGACCAAACACAAATTATACATTTCATCGACAAAAATACACACCTAGTCTCAACCAAATTTGAAGAACTGACCAACATAACCGAAAAACATGAAATCATGTTACAAGCATACCAAAAATCCCTAACGCTCACAATACAAACACTATCTAAAGAAAACGAAGAAATAAAATGCCTAATATTCACATCAGCTTATTCAAGACGACTAACAGCCCACATCGACCATCTAATAAACAACAACGAAAAATTGCTACAAATAATAAAGGATTTAAAACAAGCCAAAATCCACCCGGACCTAATCAACGTAGATACACTGCAACAAATCACAACAGACATCAAGAGAGTCACCAATGATCTGGATCTACCAACCCCTTCAGAGCACATCAGGACAGAAGAAATAATCAAAACAGCACAAATAGACACCATACACCAAGATGGGAAAACAATAGCTATAATGCACATACCACTCGTCGACAGAACTCAATATCAATTATACAAGATGCACGGAATACCAATACCACAAACCACCAACAACAATTCATTAGGATCAGCATACATCAAACCCACACACACTTACATAGCAATAAGTAAAAATCAAGAAAAATTCACAAAATTCAACGAAATGGACAAGAATAAATGCATAATCACGCACTATGCAGAAATATGCCCAGTTTTAACAGCACTTCAAGATATCCCCGCATAAACACATTGCGAATTGAAACTGCTAATGTCACCAAACAAAAAAACATTAAACCACTGCAACGTCAAATACATCAACAGCATCAAAACACATTGGACCTATTTATCATACACCAAATCATGGTTATACTCAACCACCACAGACCAACTGCGGATATCCGAACCAACAATCATTCACCTAAATGGCACAGGGATAATAACGATATGGCCACAATGCACAACAAAAACAGAAGAAACCACCATCTACAAATCAAACATAGCATTAAACATCTTTGACCTTTACCCACAACTAAATCACAATAACCAATTAACAAACTTAATACCATTATTAGAAACACACGATACCTAAAAAACCCACCAAAACACATACAATAATAAACCCTTTAACGAGATACTAACCGAACTCCAACAAATAGCGCAACATAAAAAACACATCAACACAACCAGCAATTTCATCTATGGTGGTATATCATTATAATCCCTAATACTAATAATATTACTAATCATAATAATAAAACACAAGTGCAAATTTACCCTGAAATGCCACAAAAATCGGAAAAATCAAAACAAAACCAAGAAAACCAAAAACAAATTGATTAAAATAGAAGAAACCAACCTCACACAACAACAAAACCAAAACACATCAAAATAACGAACACACAACAAAACAGCGCAAACAAAAACAAAACAAGAACTAACACTACCCACCCAAATAGCAGAAACAGCATACTAACAACCCCTCCCTACACTAACACCTATCAAACAATAAAATTGTTTTAAAGATACAACAGTAACTAAGAAAGAAGAAAACATGGACCCAAACACATCGATATCCATCTTCACCAAAACCATCACACCAATATGGATGGTCATAAAACAATTCGAAATGGTCGGCAATCCTCAAACAATAGAAATAGAAGACCATCGCACGGATACGACAAGCAGGAAAATATCATTGCAATTCAAAACCAAGAAAGAGACCATTGAAGCAACCCACTTAAAGTCAGTTCTTATAAAGACTAAAATTTTACAAGAACTCACTGCAAAATTAAAGAAAACCAGCCCACAACGCCGAAAAGAAATCTGGACACCAGACTACAACCGACAGCATCACCAACAATCACATCAGAAGTACATGTCGTAACGACAACGACGACAACGACAACAACGACAACAAACCAACCAGGCTATTTTGCCTCCTACCATGGGATGGCAAAGACAAAGAAAAAGATGAAATGTTCTTCAGACATTTCGTACAATTTGGCGAATTGGTGTACTACAACACAATCAGAGATAAAAAAGGAAGACTCTGCTACGGCTACGTAGAATATTTCCACCCACAAAATGCAGAAAAAGCAAGAAATACAAGTAACCCAATCTACAAAGCCACTTTCGCTGAACCAAGGAAGAACCCAAGAATCACACAAAACATCATGGAAACCAAATTCCATGCACCATGCGCCAGAAGCATCAATACAAGCATATACACACTACACGAACAAACGTGCCTAAAACAACAAGCCTGGACCACCAACAACCAACAAAAATCAGGTCAAACCAATACATTGACAAACAATCCCAAACAACCCATCAAACATACCATACAACCAACAAAACCAGACGCACTTTACACCATAAAGACCACTGCTATCCGACCAAATGACAGACCTAACCGAAAATACGTTGAAGATACCATAGAAATAGGGTTAGATAGCAACACACAACATTTCTTAGAAATATCAGAAAATAGAGACATAGACAGCGATAACATGAGCGTAGAATAGACTAAACCATAAATCGCTTTAATAACCCGCTTGCAAACCAAATAGCATAAATTAAACCGACAAAAACATAAGACGTAATAATAGACCAAAATATTATTTTTCCTTTCAGATGGACGAAATTGAAGAAACATACATCCTGGTAGACTACAACACCTCTGATGAGGAAGTTGCCGGCGGTGATCTCATGCCGCTACGACACTGGCGCGTAACGGACTTAAAATACAGGCGCAACAACACGGTAGAAGTCCATTTCCAAGGTAATGGGAAGAAGGTCCTTGACCGGCTCAAAATGTTTGGCGACCTCGACGTCCTCGACCAACAGGACGACAGGGTCACTGTGCAGTACCAGGACCAACGCTGCACCGTATCAGCGTTACAGCTCCTGTACTCGCCGGAGCAACCAATGCAAATTGAGCTTTTTGCGGAACCAAAAGACTCCACCACCGTGTCCGCCAACCCGGAGCTGGAGCGAGACACCAACAAGTGAACCAAACCGGAACCAACGACAACACCTACACCAACGAAGGATTCGCAGGCCCCACCGTGCATCCTCCGTATCAAGCCCGGAGACACGAAAATGGAGGTAATCTTTACCGGCAGCCGAGCCCAACTCGAGCAACACCTCGAAGCAATTGGAGAGTGCAACATGATCCACGAGGTGAATCAGAAAACGGGTCACCAAAAACTAACGGTGCAATATGACGCAAAAGCGCATTTGGAGAAAGCGCTCCACATCCATGCGGTCTACGTAGAGAAGCCAACCCCAAAGGCACAAGAACAGGTCGACCAGCAGCCACTGCAGCACCGTCAGCAACTATCCACTACTTTATGGAGTTTGGACCCCTGGATTATATTTACTTTTATGAGTTACCAGGGTTCGATCCAAGCAAACATTTATATAAAAAACACTTGGCCTTCGTACAGTATTTTAAGGCAGAGGACGCAAAAAAAGCAAAGGACAAATGCAGCTCCCGCTACAAGACCCCACGCTGGTGCGTCCACAAAAAATTTGCCGCCGACCAAAAGCCGTACAGGAAGACGCACCAAGTGTGCAAGCGCCTGTTCGACGCACGGCAGGAGAAGGACCACTACAGGGTCTGCCTACTGCAGAACGGCCACGTTCCCGTGCATCACAAGTGCGGCATCACCCTGCTCTTCAGGGACATGCTTACACACGTGGAGGCTTGCAAGGAGCCTACCACTGGCACAAGCCAACAGTCCACGCTGCGTCCGACCAAAAAGCCGCAGGACCCAAACACCAGCTCCGACGCCAGCTCAACGTCGGACCTCATCGACTTTGATACGAGTGCGGATGAGGTAGCTGCCGAAATGGTCCTGAGCGAGGCAGCGGAAGAGAGAAAGACTGCAAAACGCCTACGGAGACCATACGCGGCCACGGTCCAACAACTGAGGCCCATAAACGCACTGGACGCATCCATCCCGTCAATAAGCTTGAACAACAGCGCAGATGAGGAACATGCCACCGCCATGACCCTCATCAGCGCAGAGATTCAAGCGCTCAAAGACAAGGAGGTGACCAACAACCAGCCGATTAACGAAGATCAATTGACCGAAATCTTCGAGACCATGTCTCTAATGAGTCTCGAGTTGGACTGAAAGCATGGCCGCACCAGGGACCCAGGGACTCAAATTTACTAGTGCCATAATCAAAAACACAAAATAATTTTTCTTAATAAACAAAATAACACATGAAGTTAAATATAACCAAAATTATTTAAACATCCCATATACCATTTGCAGGACCCACAGACCAGCGGCAGCAGCGCAGCCACCGACCCGTTAGCAGCACTTACTCCTGTACGACGGCATCACCCTACTGACACAATGTTACTATTCACATTTCTTTCCTACTAACACCCTTCTACGTGCTTTGCATCTAGTCTACTTAAGTTTAGTTCACTGGGACGGCGAACGTTCTCAACGAGGGGAGGATGTTACGTGACAACTTTTCGCGGCTTGAAACTGGCCGACGGCGGAAAAGTTGCTGATAGTCGCAGAATTCTTGATACAAGATACTTTTGTGTCCTTGAATTCTGCGGCTATGCTCTAGCGTGCCAACTGTTTCGAGCCTTGATTCGAGCAGTAATTTGTGAATTACTGATCGAAGCAAGCCGCGAATAGTTGGAAAAGGCGAAACGCCTCCGAGAGCGCAATTAGCGCACAGATTTTCGCAGTTAACACAGATTTCCTTTAGATCTTTTACATAGTTCCACTTAGTCATTCATTGTATATTTTGTGATCATTTGTCACCATTCGCGACCATTGGATATCCACGGATTCATTAAAGAAACACCAAAACAACCACATAGTTTGAGGGTTTTAATCCACTTCATTGTTTGGTCATATTTCCCATGTCACCGGTCCAAAAGACGACTTCGTCCCAAACAATTGGTCATCGTCCATCACTACATTAACCAAGGTAAGAAACCAGAATATAATCTAGTTAGATAATAAAAGGCAGAACGCAAGTAGTAGGCGTGACGTGTCGTGCAAACGACACGCGCGGAGGAACAGTTTGTCTCTTTCCGCGTTGTATACTCGCGCTAATTTCAGTGCATGAATAGATAAATTAGTAGCTTATTTCATAATTTAAATATTAATTACGGAGGAATAAAATCACCACCCCCTTCCGTAATAATCAATAATTAATCAAATAGATGTAGAAACAGCTTTTTTAAATGGATATGTTAAATCAGAACTATTTGTGAAACAACCTCAAGGCTATGACAATGGAACAGATAAAGTTTATAAACTAGAAAAAGCATTGTTTGGTTTGAGAAAGAGACCGAGAATGTTTAAATGAGTATTTACAGAAAATGCAATTTCAGAGAAGTGAAAGCAGTTATTGTCTACATTTCAAATATGAAAAAGATGAGATAATACATTTAATATTATTTGTAGATGATTTATTAATTTGTGGAAAAAATAAAAAAATAATTGATGTATGTAAAACATAATTATTAAATAGATTAGCTATGAAAGATGTAGGGGAAATAAATACTTAGGGATAAATATTAAATATAATTGTGAAAAAGGTTACATGACATTAGATCAGAGTGATTATATAAACTCATTAGCCATAAAATATAATATTGTAAATGCGAAATTAGATAGTTCGCCAATGAAGCAAAATTTGAGTTTAGAACCAGCGCAGTTACTATCAAATTATTTAAAATATAGAAATTCAACCGGAGCATTATTATCAATTAGTACAAGAACAAGACTAGATGTGTTATAGCGTAAATTATTTGAGTAGATTTCAAAATAGTTATGATGAATCTCACTATAAATATTGTAACGGGGAAAACGGCCTTAGCAGGGCGACCTCGGTCTGCCGCTACGTCACCGAGTTTTACCTGTATTGTCAATAGACGCTACCCAGCGTAGCTCCTGGATGATCTTCGTATTAAAGTTTTACGCGACCAAATGTCGAGTGTACAAATGTGTGATGCCCCCGAGCGTCACACTTGCCGTGTAAAATACTGTTCTTTAGGATTCGATAAGAAGAGGAGGAAGCGTAGGAATAGGATAATAATCACTCGGAGATTAAGCTATTAATATGAGTTGAAGACTCATCTATTAAAATCGAAAATGAAATATAAAATAGTCCGCTTCAAAGGTCGCACGCGCGACAGCGGAGAGATTCGCGCGCTTACTCTAACAAGGAAGAGACGAGTATTCTGTAGCAAAGAATATAAATTATTGAAATTCGACTTCCAACGTGTACGAGGTACGTGTCGCTCCTTCAGTACTCTCTCGAGCCGCTAACTTTCGTATGGGATCCTTGCCTAGAAGATGTTGGATGGCATTGAAAGGGCGTCCCTTCTCCTGCACACAGATGGTGTGGTCGAAAACACTGCAGAATGTCTCCGTATTTGAATCAGTGATCCTCGGGCCCTATGGTTGCTGTTACGTCTGAACACGTATATATAACCTTACTTTTAATCGTGATGGTTCGGGTATATTAAATAAATACTCAAGAAGTCAAAAGATGTCTATGTATGAAAATGTACGTATTTTACTTATTTATTCAATGTACTTTTACAATTTATTTCCCCCTTGCTTTGCGATCGTCGAACGATCGCATTACCGGGTGAGGGGTCGGAAAATACGAGACCAGTTTCTACATCAAAGCCTTAGATATTATAGAATAGAGAAAAGTACCTTGCTGTTAGTGTGAGCGTGTGTTCGTGTGTGTAGATATATATGTCCGCTCGATGATGCTGCGCCGTCGTCGCTGTGTGTGTCTTGTCCACCGAGAGAGAAAGGTTTTGGCGCCGCCTTGTCTAGCGTTGATGCAGGTATGCGGCCTTTTCGTTCTTTGTGTTTCTCTCTTTCTCTCTCTCTTATACTCGTAGATTTGAGAGTCGATCTTTTTCTCTCATATCCGTTTACTGACTGTTTACGCGCCAACTGATTTAGACTGTATATACTATTGCTGAATTTTGCTCTTTTTTATTTTACTTCAAACGGTTAGAAAATCACGCACTTGCAAACTTGTCTATTTATCAGACACAACGATCTGTTCTCGATCTGTTAACTTAGTGACCGCGCCGCCGCTCATCCTCTCTACTTAAGCAGGTAGCTGATTTTCGAGAAAAATCCCCTCACTTTCCGCTACCACGCCTAATTACGTGATCGTCGAAGGTCTTCTCGGCGCTTCTTTATGGGTGACGAAACCTGCGTGTGTTTTTCTCGATCTTTCGCTTTCGATTTTCCTGAGGCGTTGGCTTTCCGTACGTGTATACTACTTATTCATGTTGCGTACTGCATTAAGGGCAATTCGTAGGCTCGAGGTCTTTTTGAGTTTTTCGGCTAGTACGCAGTAGTCGTGAGTTTTCTATGATATTGCGTATTAGTTTATGTGTTTATGCATGAATTGGTGATGAAATCTATTTATTTCCTTACAGTATTGCATTAAGGGGATCAAGAACGTTTCAAAAATCTCGAAGCTATGTGTCGATAACTTAAAATTACAGTTTCCTCTGTAACTATTGTTCTTTTAAAGTTAGACGAATTTCGTAAACGTAATTGTACATAAAAAAACAAAATTTATCTTCAAGCATGGATAAAAATTTCAAAATATTAGTTTATTTTAATAATTAGCATAAACGAGTGGTGCCATCTTCTATCTTTCCTTAGCTGAAGGTTTTTTTTGCATTCTCTTACTAGTCCGGGCTGATCAACGCACACCAACGGTAGCAATGCGTGGCAGGCCAACATGTGTTCACCACCTTCTGAGAATACAGCACAGCTTACTTTGCAGTGGCTACCTACGCATGTCCCCGACGAAACGCGCGATGATGAGAGTATGGGCAGAAAAAATTGGGCATCAAATACTACGGTGAAAAAATGGGTAGGGTTTCCGAAAATTTTATGAGGGTAAAGGGCGATCTCGGAGACTGAACATGAACAATTCATAATAATTCAAAATTTGCAAAATAAATATTTTATGAACAGATATATAATTCTAAAGAAAAGGCTTATTTCAGCAGAATTTGAATGATAAAAATCGAATGGTAATTACCTGAGATTATTAGACTAGTTTGATAATCTTCACGTACAGACTGTGAATTGATAACAGTGAAAATGCTCCGATTTTCGTGATTCAAGTTTTGTAACTATAAGTAATCATTACGCATGAACGTAAGCCAAAAATCACCTTTGTTTAAAAATTGTTTGTTTGAAAATTGAGAGTAGAATTTTTTTCTAATGCTGTCTTATATGGGTACCCGTACAGAAAGGACTAAGCCTTTTATGACACCAGTGGCAGACCCTTGGCTAGAGCGTTCTAATGAGGGTCGTCACACCTAAGGGCACAACCTCTACAAATAAAATTTTTGCTTAAAATTTTTCAATTTTTTAATATTATGAATTTTTGTATAAAATATTGTTCGTTTTTAAAATTTACTAATAATAACAAAACTTTAATCATGAAAATCGGATGATTTGCTGCTTTTAAGTCCACAAAAAAGGTAGGGCGCTTTGCCTAAATTAATTAATATGAAATCATCCGATTTTTATGATTCAAGTTTTGTTATTATTAGTAAATTTTAAAAACGAACAATATTTTATCGTCAGCCATTTTAAACGAACTAAGGCATCTAGAGATATCGGGTAAAATGTCTTCATTCAAAGTATCATTTAAACAAGCACTGTGCTGAATTTCAACAAAAAATATCAAGTAGTTTCGACATAATCATCGATTAAAACAAAATTCATATCTCGGTTTCTAATGCCCCGATCTTGACAAAATTTATATGGAAATTCATGGTTTTTTACGTACTTTAAGATGTATTGTACCGCGTTTCTCTAACTTAAAAATTGGCGAAAATAAAAACTATTTATTGTTAAAATATTGTTAAATATTAATTTTTTAAAAAGTTCTTTTTAGCGTTTATTACGTACGTCATAAGCTATCGATTAAAGGCGATTGGATCCGGTTATCGTTCCATGGAAAATTTTGAAATGAATTTGAAATTTTAGGCTAAATAATTTTGCAATGAGACACCATTTAAAAATATCAAGATCAAACACCGATTATTACGTTGTACATATTAAATGTCATATTTAAGAGCTTATCTGATGTCAATAATCTTTTTTTTTGGAAAAACTGTAACAATATCAAAAATCGAAAAAAAATTTTTTTGGTTAACAACTTAACGATGAAAAAAGTTAATTTCGCATTCGGGAACATATGTTTCTTATTGCAAATTCATTTCTGAAGAACTTTTACCCCCACCTTTTTTTGCATAAAATGAGTAGCAAAAGAATTATTCGCGAAAAACTACAAAAAAATTCTTTTTTGAAATTTATTTTGCAATAATAACAATGTTCCCGATCAGGTCCGAAATCGAAAACTTAGGGTTACTTTCAGTAGGTTATGACTAACATATTTTGACAATAAAACTAAGTCTAGAAGAAAGTGGCCGATATCCCACTATTGCAAAAAGCAGCAAATCATCCGATTTTCATGATTAAAGTTTTGTTATTATTAGTAAATTTTAAAAACGAACAATATTTTATACAAAAAGTCATAATATTGAAAAATTGAAAAATTTTAAGCAAAAATTTTATTTGTAGAGGTTGTGCCCTTAGGTGTGATCAGGTGTGACCCTCATTAGAACGCTCTAGCCAAGGGTCTGCCACTGGTGTCATAAAAGGCTTAGTCCTCTCTGTACGGGTACCCATATAAGATAGCATTAGAAAAAAATTCCACTCTCAATTTTCAAATAAACAATTTTTAAACAAAGGTAATTTTTGGCTTACGTCAGTTAATGCGTAATGATTACTTATAGTTACAAAACTTGAATCACGAAAATCGGAGCATTTTTCAATTCACAGTCTGTAAGAGAAGATTATCAAACTAGTCTAATAATCTCAGGTAGTTAACATTCGATTTTTATCATTCAAATTCTGCTGAAAAAAGCCTTATCTGTAGAATTACATATCTGTTCATAAAGTATTTATTTTGCAAATTTTGAATTATTATGAATTGTTCACGTTCAGCCTCCGAGATCGCCCTTTACCTTCATAAAATTTTCGGAAACACTACCCATTTTTTCACCGTAGTATTTGATGCCCAATTTTTTCTGTCCATACTCTCAGCATCGCGCGTTTCGTCGGGGACATGCGTAGGTAGCCACTGCATAGTAAGCTGTGCTGTATTCTCAGAAGGTGGTGAACACATGTTGGCCTGCCACGCATTGCTACCGTTGGTGTGCGTTGATCAGCCCGGACTAGTAAGAGAATGCAAAAAAAACCTTCAGCTAAGGAAAGATAGAAGATGGCACCACTCGTTTATGCTAATTATTAAAATAAACTAATATTTTGAAATTTTTATCCATGCTTGAAGATAAATTTTGTTTTTTTATGTACAATTACGTTTACGAAATTCGTCTAACTTTAAAAGAACAATAGTTACAGAGGAAACTGTAATTTTAAGTTATCGACACATAGCTTCGAGATTTTTGAAACGTTCTTGATCCCCTTAAGGGGTTGTGCCTGAGTTGGATATGAAAAAAATCAATTTTCCATTAATAAGCTAAAAAAATGATCTATGAGTTGTAGAAAAAAAAATCTTTTTCCAAGTTAAAGTACAAATATTAAATGTAATTTTACATGTTTTTAAAAAATTATTTATCTATACTTACTATATAAACAATCCCATGTAAAGTTCACCAAATTTCAGCACATACTTTGCTTTGCCGCAAGAAATCTCAGCAACCGGGTGGTGTATAAAGGTCAAACTTGACGGAAAATCTTCTGAATATCTTGCTTCACAGCTTGAACTTGCTATAAGTTGATAATATCGGTAATTATAGAGAATATTATGTATGATCATATACGTAACATTAATTTTAATTTACTTTAGTCAATTCAAAAAATGCAATTAAAATATACATATGAAAATAACAAAAACAAACTATTACATACGAGTACTATCTAGCACATATACGCTATCGTATTATCTAGCACATATAAGCAATAACACATATACGTTAAAGTATATTAGGTGACCCGGGAGCTGAATGTTAGTCTGCAATGGTATCACGATACTGAAAATAAAATAAAAGTTGTCAATACCAATTTATAATCTAAATATTATAATGCTTACAATTATTTTTGCTACATACCAGTAATATATTCTGTAAAGGTTATTGTAAACATGTCAAATGAAAATCTTCAAATACAATATGAAAGCCAATCAATCCATATTTACCTATGAAGAAAAAAGAAACACGTATTGAAGAAGATAAAAAATCGGATAATAATGTCATATCAGAAAAAAAAATTCAAAAATAAAGAAAATACTTTCATTCATCATGGAATATTTTGGAAATTGTAAAAGAATCCTATGTAAAATTTAAAATATGTAGCCTCTGGAATCTGTTTAAAGATATTTGCAATTACTGCAACGGGCATAGCCACGCGCTCGATGAGTGCAGAACGGGACGCCGGGCAGAATCGCATAGTTAATTCACGCCCGAACCGCCGACGGCCAGACTTCGATCAGAAAAACATCGGCGGAGGAAACAGCAGCGGGAACAACGGTGGAGCTAACGGTAGCGGTGGCGGCGGCAACAACAACAACACCCGAGGCAATAACAATCTCGGCAGAGGAAACGGCGGCGGTAGAAGAGGCGGGTTTCGAGAAAACAGCAACAACGAGAACAACAATCGCAGTCACTATAATAAAGAAGTCGGCGACAACCACAATCAACAAGGTGGGAAACCCGAGGAGAAGCATTTAAACTAATTCGTCGCTCATCTCGATCCTCAGACGATGAGCGTCGAACCACACAGAAGTCCAATCGGTAAATACCCAAGCTTATTACGACCCAAGAGCGCGAGTCCACGGAACTCGAAACCACGGGCAGTAACGCCCGCACAACAGAGATTGAGCGGAAATCCAGCTCTCGCCTTCGGCGAGTACGCCAACGACAATGTGACCTAGATCACCTCCAGGAGAGCGCAGCCTGACGCCGCACCCGATGTACCGGTGAACCAGCACGTGGATGGTCCCTATACCCAGTAGACGAGTCTGCCACCACTTTCCATCAAACCCGTGCAACAGCCACGCATCCCCGACGAGACGTCGCCAATTCAAGGTCGCAGCGATCCAGTATCTCTGCACAGGGCGAGCCCGGCGCCTGCGTCGCGCATGAAGTGGGGTATCGATTCAACCTGCAGGTAGAGAACTGCAACCTCACCTCCACGAAGGTCACGCCACCGCAGCCAGCCAGCCCGTGGTATCATGAGATCACCAGATGACTCAGGGGACTGAGGGTTACTCATAGGGAGAGCCTCATTTTTCGTTGACTCCGGAGCGGACATCTCGGTTATTAAAATTGATAAACTCGCGAGAGATGTTCCGATTAATTATAAATACAAGATCACCATTCGTGGGGTGACAAGCGGCCTCGCCCACACTATTGGAGTCGCAACCGTGGCAATCCACGATTCGATTTGCGACGTGCACATAGTGCCCCCCGAGTTCACTATCCAAACCGACGGGATCTTGGGCTGGGATGTGATCGAGGCCCTACACGGCAGCGTCGACGCAGCCGCTCGATGCCTGCGCCTCGGCGACCTTACCTTTCCGTTTGCGGAAGACGAAAAAGTATTGATTCCCCCACGGGTGAGGATGGTCATCAGCTCCCGCGTAACGAACGCTGAAGCAGCAGTCGGATGGATCCTGCTGCAGGATATCCACCCTGACCTCCTATTCGATAACTGGTTAGCTGAAAACAGAGGCGGTCGAGCGATGGCCGAGTGCATCAATACAAGCAACAAGGAAGTGACGATCCCGACTCCGGTCATTGAGATCCTGCCATGCTGTTTGGTCCCGGGGAATCCCACGCGTCAGGTCGATGGGGACGGCCAGACAGAGGGAACGACCGGCGAAACCGTCGACATTACGACTATAAGCCGATAACGCGGCAAGAGAAGCGAGAGTCACGAGAATCATGGAGCTCGATGACCTCGAAAGATGCAACGAAGAAGAAATCGCGCTGGTAAGAGATGTGATCGACGAGTTCGCAGGCGTCTTCGGACTGGACGGAGAACCATTGCCGGCAACGCACCTGCTGAAGCACGAAATCGTCCTAAAATCCAGCAAGCCTATATGTACAGGCCGCTACCGGTTCTCACCGGCAATAAAGGAGCACATGGCCAGAGAGTTGGCTCAGCTCCAGGAGCAAGGGATAGTCCAGCCCTCCAGCTCCAATTACCCCTCAGCGCCTTGGATAGTCCCCAAGAAGCCGGACGCTCAAGGAAACAAGCGATTCCGCCTTGTGACTGACTTCCGCGCATTAAACGAGGAGACAGAAGGAAGCAGCCACTCCTTGCCGTTTATCAGTGATATTCTCGAAAATCTGGTGGCAGCCAATTACATTACCGTCATGGACTTGAAACAGGGATACCACCAAATTGAAATGGATCCCAAGTCCAAGCACCTGACGGCCTTTTAGGCGCCGGACGAGGAATCCGGCAACCAGCTCCTCCAATTTAAACAGCTGACCTTTACCAGGGCCATGGACCTGGCTATGAGGGACCTACAGGGCGAGGAGGTAGAGGTGTACCTGGATGACCTGATGGTCTTCAGCGAGACCCTCGAACAGCACAGCGATCGCCTCTGCCGAGTGCTGCAGAGACTTGTGGACGCCCAGGAGTCCTGTAATTTTGTCGGCCACTTTCTTCTAGACTTAGTTTTATTGTCAAAATATGTTAGTCATAACCTACTGAAAGTAACCCTAAGTTTTCGATTTCGGACCTGATCGGGAACATTGTTATTATTGCAAAATAAATTTCAAAAAAGAATTTTTTTGTAGTTTTTCGCGAATAATTCTTTTGCTACTCATTTTATGCAAAAAAAGGTGGGGGTAAAAGTTCTTCAGAAATGAATTTGCAATAAGAAACATATGTTCCCGAATGCGAAATTAACTTTTTTCATCGTTAAGTTGTTAACCAAAAAAATTTTTTTTCGATTTTTGATATTGTTACAGTTTTTCCAAAAAAAAGATTATTGACATCAGATAAGCTCTTAAATATGACATTTAATATGTACAACGTAATAATCGGTGTTTGATCTTGAAATTTTTAAATGGTGTCTCATTGCAAAATTATTTAGCCTAAAATTTCAAATTCATTTCAAAATTTTCCATGGAACGATAACCGGATCCAATCGCCTTTAATCGATAGCTTATGACGTACGTAATAAACGCTAAAAAGAACTTTTTAAAAAATTAATATTTAACAATATTTTAACAATAAATAGTTTTTATTTTCGCCAATTTTTAAGTTAGAGAAACGCGGTACAATACATCTTAAAGTACGTAAAAAACCATGAATTTTCATATAAATTTTGTCAAGATCGTACCATTAAGAACCGAGATATGAATTTTTTTTTAATCGATGATTATGTCGAAACTACTTGATATTTTTTGTTGAAATTCAGCACAGTGCTTGTTTAAATGATACTTTGAATGAAGACATTTTACCCGATATCTCTAGATGCCTTAGTTCGTTTAAAATGGCTGACGAACAACGCGAATATAGCGCGCGCGACCGCGCGACTCTCCGGCCGTGCGGCACGGTTGTGGGCGGACGGCCGCGCGGCGGTGGACAGGATTCGTACACTTTAGTTATTAATCGTTTATCTCGGTAAGTAAAGCTGCTATTGAAATAAATTTTGTTTTTATTTAACGTGTTTTTTCCTCAGCTTTAATCCCACATAACTAAATTGTCATCAGTGCAATGCAAACACCCGAAATTTTCATGTTTTTTAAAAAAATCCTTTTTCTGCTATTTAAACAACTTTTACACGTATATATCATGCACATACAAACATGAAAGTAATTATTTGCTCAATGTATGCATGTGAAAGTTGCGCAAATGTTGTGTATTTAGCAGAAAAAGGATTTTTTTAAAAAACATGCCAATTTCGGGTGTCCGCATTGCACTGATGACAATTTAGTTTACGTGGGGTTAAAGCTGAGGAAAAAACACGTTAAATTTTAAACGAACTAAGCCATCTAGATATATCGGATAAAATGTCTTCATTTAAAGTATCATTTAAACAAGCACTGTGCTGAATTTCAACAAAAAATATCAAGTAGTTTCGACATAATCATCGATTAAAACAAAATTCATATCTCGGTTTCTAATGCCCCGATCTTGACAAAATTTATATGGAAATTCATGGTTTTTTACGTACTTTAAGATGTATTGTACCGCGTTTCTCTAACTTAAAAATTGGCGAAAATAAAAACTATTTATTGTTAAAATATTGTTAAATATTAATTTTTTAAAAAGTTCTTTTTAGCGTTTATTACGTACGTCATAAGCTATCGATTAAAGGCGGTTGGATCCGGTTATCGTTCCATGGGAAATTTTGAAATGAATTTGAAATTTTAGGGTAAATAATTTTGCAATGAGACACCATTTCAAAATATCGAGATCGAACACCGATTATTACGTTGTACATATTAAATGTCATATTTAAGAGCTTATCTGATGTCAATAATCTTTTTTTTGGAAAAACTGTGACAATATCAAAAATCGAAAAAAAAATTTTTTGTTTAACAACTTAACGATGAAAAAAGTTAATTTTGCATTCGGGAACATATGTTTCTTATTGCAAATTCATTTCTGAAGAACTTTTACCCCTACCTTTTTTTGCATAAAATGAGTAGCAAAAGAATTATTCGCGAAAAACTGAAAAAAATGCTTTTTTGAAATTTATTTTGCAATAATAACAATGTTCCCGATCAGGTCCGAAATCGAAAACTTAGGGTTACTTTCAGTAGGTTATGACTAACATATTTCGACAATAAAACTAAGTCTAGAAGAAAGTGGCCGATATCCCACTATTGAACTCCCTGACTCCTGGTCTAAAACGCGAGGCCCAAGTTCTCGGGTACATAGTCGGCGGCGGAGTCATCAAGGCAGACCCAGTCAAAACTAGGGCGATGGCAAACTACCCGGTGCCCACGAGCCATCGGCCTGTTCAATTATTACCGCTGCTTTATAAAGGACTTCGCGAAGATCGTGAGGCCCCTAAACGTAGAAGCACAGCCAGAAGGAAAGCTCACCTGGGGCGAAGAGCAGCAGAGCGCGTTCGAGACCCTTCGACTGCGCTTGGCGAATCCACCGGTGCTCAAGGCCCCGGAAATGGACCAGACCTTCATCGTCACGGTCGACAGTTCCGATTTTGCATTTGGATACATCCTGAGTCAGGGCAAGCTGGGCGCCGATCAACCATGCGCCTTCGCCTCGCGCTGCCTCAAGGGTAGCGAGCTGAGGTACCCGACATACGACAAGGAGCTGCTCGCCATGGTATACGCCGAAGAGCAATTCCGCTGCTATCTCTACGGCCATAAATTCATCTTTGTCACAGACAACTAGGCGTTAAAACATTTTCATAAGACGAAGAAACCTGACCTGCGCTTCAACCGCTTGAAGGCAGCATTAATCAGGTACGATTTCGACATCATCTACCGCCCAGGGGTGAAACATGCCAACGTCGACCTGCTGTCCCGCAACCCAGTGCTCGAACCGGGCCAGGTAATTCCCGAGCTACCAAGGGAGAAGCTTGTAAGAGTTTGGTGGTTAAAAGAGATTCGATAAGGATAATTTTAGCAGAGTGCTTTATTATTCACTACCATTACATACTCATCCAATCATACGTTCACACGCACACACAGTAGTACCCGTCTTGGGCAGTTGTATTTGGCGATAGGCGCGATGAGATACAATTCGAGCACAGCTCGTGGTCACCAGATAATGTTAAAATGTGATTGTCGCGTCGATATATTTATTGAGTTCGCTCACCTATTGATACGAGAGATTTTGATACTATGATGAGTGAAAGATCGCAGACAACAGCAGTAAATGTTTCTCGAATCATCCAGCGGTCTTCGGCCGCGGTACAGTGTGGTGGCAATAGATTAGATATTCCTTGTCAAGCGCTATATAATAAATAGTTATATTATTTTCTATTTTTTTATATGTATATCTTTTGATGGCTTACCCCAATAGGGTTATCTATTCGCTTGTCGCTAATTGTGTTGCGGCTTACAATAATTGTCGCGATGTTTCTTTTTGCGTGCCGACGCGACGCCGTCTGGCTCGTAAGTGAGTCGAAATTTGTCATGCCCTCTCTCTTCTAGTTTCATCGCGGCCCACGTGACCTCATCCATGTATCTAGGGGCTTGGTCCCTTACAAGCTGTACCAGCTGGCAGACGGGCAAGTCTACGAAAGCCCGGACGAAGAAGTCGGTGCACCACCAGGGCACGTATTCCACCTTCGCGCAGTAAAACAACTGCGCAAGAAAAAGCGACTAACGTCGGAATCGAGCGCGTCCTTGACATTAGGACGGCGCCGTAAAAGGAGTCGCAAACCGATAGCAATCTACCAGTAGGGCGAATTCATGGCAGTCAGGAACGTCGATGACGGGTTCTGCCTTTGCAAGGTGTTGCAGTACGTGGTAGGCCCTAGCGAGCCCGTGTACATGCAATGGCTGACCAGGCAGGCCGACGGGGCTGACGTGTACACACTTGACCTCCCCGACTCGGTCCCGTTCCAAAGCATCCTCATGAACGTGACGCTCACGATGATCGGCCCGTCCAGGTGGAGACTCAGCAAAAGCGAGAGGGACCGCATCTCTGAGATCCTGCGGGAATCCGTGTAAAAGCATGCCCTACCAAAGAGCCGACCGCCACCGACAGCTGTTTCATCCACCGGCCAAGCAAGCCTGGTAACGACCTTCCCAAGGTCATCAAACGCCCCGGAGGACATGCGGCCAGAAACGTGGCAGTACCTGAGGGACAGAACACCCCTGGGTCACGAATCACTCCAGGAAACGTCAGCCTTTACCAGACGGCAGTACAGCACAGGTTCAGTCCAGCAGCCCCAGTTCACCGGAGCCAGAAATCACCTTCTCGGCCCCGAAATCGACACAGCATGACCGGCACGGCCACACGACCGGTGCACACCCGCACACAGCCGAGCCGCGAAAATCGGATAGGCCGCAGCCGCACTCTTCCAACTCCTTGCGAAGCGCACCGACACTCGTCCTCCCCTGGCCGTAGCGCACCGGCTCCTCCAAAAAGAAGATCGCCATGAAGGTAAGCAGACGGGCGCTTGGCAGCAGGAAAGGGCTGTACATAGAAGTGGCTGAAAACAATAACGCTCCCGAGAAGCCCATCGCAACCACCCCGATCGCGGCCACTCCCCCGACCCCCGCGTCAGGCACATCACCAGGATGCGGCGGCAGCGCTTCGCGGGCAGCACAGACCCCTCCCGCCACTAACTCGCCCACAGTGAACCAGAGTCTAGGTGGCATCCCGACAAACGCGACAGCACCCTGACCGGCAGCTGGCGATAGGGCAGGCAACTCGCCCCCGCCTCAGACCATGGAGGTCGACGAGACGGCTGACGGCACAATACTCGACGACCCAGTGGACGTCGGATCCCGCGAAGACTTTTCGGGCGTAAAGCGCAACTAGAGCGACGAAAGACGTAAACCTACGACCGGTGAAGGAACATCCCTTCGCTTACAGGGAAAATCTTGTCTATCTCACGGCGGCGGACAACAAACTGTCCTCGGAAATTCTGAGAGCACTCGTAGAGCGAGGCTATATCCACCCCGAAAGCCTAGCTGCACAGCAACTCGGCGTCGGTGAAGTGAGTATCTCGGACTGCTCGGGCCTCCAAATCATCGGCCTGTGCGTCAAGAACTACAGCGAGGAGAGGCCCATCTGTATCGACCTGCGAAAGTACCTAAAGACACTCGGGACGGCAATCTAGGCCTAATCACCGAGAAGATCGCCCCGCTGGCGTCGTCCAACGCTGACTGGAAAATCGTCCAGCGGACGGACCTCCAGCCGTTCTTTGAAGCCGCGGTCCGGATCGAAGCTAGCGTCGTCGAATCATCGGCGCGTGCTGCTGGAACTGCGAAAACGACACCAAGAAGCAAGGGCGGCGGCCAGGCAAGCCGAGCGAGTGAGGGACCTGCTCCTATAAATCGAGCACGTGATCGATAACGCGCAAGACGATAAGCGCCGCGTGCGTCGCTGGTTCGGCATCGTCCCGTTCGAGGGACCGATCCAGAAGTTTTTGTTCGGTACTCTGACCGAGGACGACGCCAAAGAGATACAGCAATCGATTCAGTCCACAGCAGGGGACACGCGCAAAACCGCAGCACTCCTAGCCGACCAGACCCAAGTCATCGCACGCGAGTTGTCGCGATTAAACTAGAGATTGGAACGCCTCGACTTAGCGACCAAAGTCCTAGTCAACAAGACCGCCACTAACGACAAAAAAATCGCTATCTTAAATGTCCTCATCAGCGCGAGACTCAGCATCGAGCAGCTAAGGGCCGATACGGACACCCTCGTACACGCGATTCCATTCGCCAAAAACGGCGCCATCCACCCGCGTATGATCTCCCCCGACGCGTTCTTAGAGGCAATGACAAAGGTTAACAATTCAATGCCCACCGTAAGATTCCCAAGGTGTCAATGTCGATACTTGACATCTCTAGGATCGACGTCCTATACGTCGACGGAGGCGTAGTATACCGGATTAACATACACCTGCTCAGGTTGCAGGATTACAACCTATTCAAAGCCCCCCCCCCCCAGTCCTGACGACCTAAAATATCCTCGGTACGCGAGACATGGAGGCCTATATCTGGCCAGAACACATCTACTTCATAGTGAGTAGTTCTAATAGGACCTACATGCCGATCGCCACCGATATCCTCCCAAAACTGCGGAAAATGGACGGTGGATTCATCGTTGTCAACCCAGAGCCGGCCCGGGAAATAGGAAACGATTCCCCCTGCGAGTTAAAAATCGCCGCGGGAAGGAGGATCAGCGATTCTTCTTCGTGCGACATTCGACTGAAGCACTTGAAAGGAACATTCTGGCCGCGCCTACACAATGCCAACGCGTGGTTGTTCACCATGAAGGGAACTGAGAAGATCCTCTTCTCCTGCACGCGCAAGGAAGAGTTAACCGACGATATCGCGGGAGTCGGCATTGTAGAACTCAGGCCAGGGTGCTCCGCTCACACAGCGGATGATCACCTATCGGCCTCGCACACGATAACTACATTCCTCAACGAATCCAAGTTCGAGACGATCGAGCTCGACTCAGAGAGGATAATCCAAAGTCTCAACGAATCCGCAAGCGCCATGGCGGAAGTGCGCGAAACCATCGAAAAAAGGCGACTATCCGAATGGAAGCACAGTCAGGGATGTATGTAGCTACACGAAATAGCGGAACGCGCTAAGGACATCGCAACCCGCAGAGCCACGTCCTTCGAGCTCCGCCAGCTGAGCAGCGCATCCTCCATCTTCGGCTATTCAGTATTAGCCACGATCATCCTACTCGTAATAATAGGGGCGGCGATGTGCCTTTGCTATCATAGACATCGCGGCGGCCCCCTCCGTCGCATGCTAAGCCAACAAGAGGAACTCGAACTTAGCCCTCGAGCAGGCTAAGCGGCTACAAGACCATAAGCGCGCCACGCGCGAAGAACAGATATAACACCCCTAAGCTACCCCTCCCCCCCCCGTTACCACAGAGAACATTCCCCAAGGGGGATGGCGCAACAAGAAAAATAGCGCACATGAGCGCGCACATAATTAAACACCAATTCCTTGGTGGTCCACGGACTCGCCAGAGCGAGGGCCCCCCTCCCTGAAAGAGAATCATCAAAAATTAGTTTAAATAAATTAGTAGGATACATACGGCCGGGCCCGAAAACCGTGCACCTACATCGACCAAAATAAAAAATCAGACCCGGCGCTCTTCACGAACCGGTAGCAGAGCTCTTGAGCCTTAATTTCTGTGTTGAAAGGGAGGTCTCTAACATTCGCCGTTCTCAAGTTACGGCGCACGGAAGTCCTAAAGCCGCGCGCCCACCTCTAACGTTATGCCCGCATAATACACGTGGCACCGTCAGGCGCTGCTCCCGAGCCAGACCTTACACGAAAAAGCGACTAACCTTATTGCAGGCCGCAGGGCCACGGCTGCTCCTCGCGGACCTCGTGCTCCCCGCGCTGGTTGATGGCACAGCACTAATGAGTGCACCATCTCGTGCGGAAGAGTACTCTCCACGAACACGGTGGGTTTATCCCCCAGCAACGGCCAGTTCAGACGCATGACTCGTCGACCGTATACGATGTCGGCCAGTGTGTGGGCCGGAAAGTAGTTCACCCACCCCGTGGTGAAGCCGAGCATGGCAGAGCGAAGGGAAGTAGCGCTCCAATAGCCGACGCTGTGCAGCGCGCAGGTCAAAGCGAAGCAGCCGGCGACGCAGAGCGGGCAGGCCAGGATCCAAGGACGGGAGTGCAGACCATAAGCCTCGCTCTGCGTCCCCAGCAGGAGCCTCCTGGTCGTACCCCAACGACCTGAAAGAATGGAAGACAGTTGGTACGAGACCGCGCGTACATATACCCTACACGCTACATAAGAGGGCATACTTACACGGCAATCTCACTCACAGTCTCGCACGTACGCATGGCAATCCTTCTCGGTACGCGCAGCTGGAAAAGCACAACCACTGTAACAAGCACCAGCAGCAATAACACAAGCGGGGCCAGGAACGTCGAGCTCAGCGCTCGGACTACTCTCGCCGAGTCCAACTACGACAGCAGCCGAGGCGCTCGCACAGACAAAAGAAGTGCGCAGCAAATTAGGCCAACTTCACTCTGTCTATAGCCAAAAACGGCGGCACTGTTATCTCAAGCCCGACCCCCATTCCCCTCCCGCAGTCTAAAGCCCGAAGGCGATCCGTCAACGCCCCTTCCCCCGAACAGGTACATACAAGCAGCATCAAGCCGATGGTGCGGCGGCCGAATCCGACGACGTATAAACGCTTCTACAAGAGCTCGCAACGAGAAGTTAGGGCTCGCGAGCAGCAGCGAGCCGACGGCACGGAGTCCGAATCCTGCGAGAGAGAGAGTTATAGCACCGAAGAGAGCCTGCAAGGACCAACGGGCGGGCAAGCGTAGCACCGCGCGAGAGCAACGTTCCCGGAGCAATACAAAAAAGCGCCAACACACAAAAAAATCAAATTTACACTCATGCATTTTTATTCTCCTCTCTTTTTCCATACACAGAGGTCTTCGCATGGCTATGCGCTAGGGCCCATGAGGAGGAAGCGCGTCGGTTGAACGTTCCTCGGACAGCATCCGCACGGGAGGCTACACCGAAAGGAATCCCCCGGCATATGCTACCCGACGTCGTAATATTTCAAGCCTGTCTGCAGGGCGAAATCGCAGCCCGGCACAATACCACAGTAGAGGACGAGGCGAACGACCTATTAACACACAAAAGAATAAAATTAACGTACCAAGCGAATGTATAAGGAAAAGAAGAGAGACCCATGTTGAAACAAAAACACTTACAGCGCCGCGTGGGCATGTCAGCTCGTGAACGTGGCTCTCCACGCCGAACGGGTGAAGAACCACTGGTCCACCCCACCAGGCCCAAACCGCCGGAGATGCTCGCACACAGCGATAGCCGAGCTGTAAACAAAAAAGAAACAAATTGCACACTATGACGCACAAGTAAAAAAAAATCTTTTTATTATAATAAAATTCACAGCCATACTTACACGGCCGTGCATGTCGCAGATCACAGGAACTCGTGTGATCCCTGCGCCGTCAATGGGCCACATCTGATCGCCGTGCGGCGGGGCACCCCAGCGCTTCGTGAGCGGCCGCCGAGCCGGCTGCTGCATCGTTTTCAAATAGCTGAACATCCAGCCATGGCTGGGCCGGTCAGCGGGCGCAGCCTGCAAAAACAAAATAAAGGTAAGCCATCAGGCCCCGCCATACCACTTTAACACTTACAAATGGTCTCGGATACTCACGTCGCGACACTGGGGACATAGGATGTTCTCCCATTGGCACATGAACGTCATGATGAACTCCGCGCCGGCCCCGGAAGCCCCAAACTCGGGCGCACATAGCTCAGTGGCGTCCGGGGCGTCCCATGGCCTGCAACAAAATAGTACAGACAATAACTCGTAAAATAGCTCGTAAACACCCCACTCGCACTGCACGCATGTTCACTCTCGGATAGTCATTCGGATAAAACGACGTCATCTCTGCAGAAAAAGCGTCGGACTCTCGAGCTCCCCGGAATGCGCATATCGCCCCGAAGTATAAACTTCAACTCCGGAACCAATAAGCAGGCCAGACCGAACGTCAGCGGTAAGCGGCACTTACAGGCTCGGGCAACGAGGTTTTATGACAGCTAGTAGCTTAAGCCGACATAAAACCTCCGAACCTAAAAACTCGCAGGCACTCGAAGTTCACCCAACAGCACGCGCGTGGCTAGTCGTGCACCCAGATCGGCGCGCATTGTCACGCGTAAACCGAGCGGGGAAAAACAAGCGAGCACTGCACGTGCACACACAGCGCTCACAACGAAAAGCACAGCAGCGCGCAGACCCTATAGAAAAAAAAACCAGCCGAGCTGCTCCAGGCAGACGACGCGGCACTTATCTTCAACATCGCACAAAGCAATATTTCGACTTCGAGGCTGTACGTGACTATAGCGTCGCTATACGCTCTGCCGGCCGTCGGAATGCGCATATCGCCCCGGCGTATAAACACCGGGGCTGAGGGCGATAAGCTGCGCCGACGGAGCGTCTGAGCGTGGCAAGTTTACGTATGGCTGAGCTCAGGCATAGCCTGCAATAAAATAATAGCGAGATTAACATTGCACTATATTCACTCTTGCAATTACTGCAAAAACGAGCGCTTAATCCGCTTGTGACAGCTATATACATCATATTCAGCTAATTATTGTTATT
Organism: Philotrypesis tridentata; assembly: GCA_018906965.1. Taxonomy (NCBI): domain Eukaryota; kingdom Metazoa; phylum Arthropoda; class Insecta; order Hymenoptera; family Pteromalidae; genus Philotrypesis; species Philotrypesis tridentata. Next base: position 68,488 of record JACCIB010000441.1, on the reverse strand, counting down.
ATAAAAAAAATGATAAAGCTTATCCTATATACTATATATTATACTATGCATACATACTATATACATTATACTATATATTATTATACTACTTATGCCAACTTATGTTCTCTATATATTGTAACGTGGCAAAATATCGCCACGTCACAGCGAGCATCGAGCAGCCGGGGTAGAGCGTCTCAGGTTTGTGTGAATGGAAAAGAGTGCAGGGATTAATGGCGTATCGTTTCGTCCAAGTGACAACACGAGGAGAGGAGAGGCGACTGAGGAAGGAGAAAATAACGGAGGTCTTCTCCACTCCCCGCTCAAGGGCCAGAAGCGAAGAAGACGAGCTCTGGCGCAGCAGAGACAGCGATAGAATTCTTACAGGGCGTCCAAGTCCGCTCATCGTAAGTCGTCGGACGCAGATGAGGCGGGCGAGGTCTTCCTCCGTTGGTGCCTTCTGCAGCATGGCTGCACGTGATGGTTGCTCACCCGCGAGGACGTTGGAAGCAAAAAGGCAGCTTTGGCGCCCTTTGTAACAGGCGAATCCCGAATCAAGGGCCCAGACAGAAGGATGAGCTGAGAGTTACATTGTGCTTCGTAATTCGCGCTTGCGTGCGTGAATTATCTGTATGAATGACTGGCTGTCTGAATGTAGCGAGCGTTCAAATTTCGCGGTTATCTCTCCAGCATTAGCTATATATTCGTATAGTCGAGCGCGCATGCCCTGCGATCGACGATGCGCGTGGCGAGCGAGCCTGCGGCAGCGCGAGCGTGCGGCCCGTTGGCCCCATGCGAACCGGCCAATAGGAGCGCGCTCCGCTCGGCCTCTCGGGAGAGCGGGTTATCTCTTTTTCCCGTACAGTGATTCAATTTAAACCGCGGTAAAATCGTGGATATCCTTTGCTCAGGATCCAGAGGCTTTGGTCACTAGGATATAAGGACAAGGTCAGTGAGTCACTCTTAGTATTAAGTTTCCCTCGCGGGCTGGTGCGCAGTTCCACGCATGACCTCGTGTACGCGAAGTTCCTTTGTGTAGTATAGTGTAAATTCGTATATTCAGAAACGTGTAACTCAGCACTTTAAGCAGTGTCTTTGACACCCAGCGCAGTATAAATATGAGTCGCTTACGAGACAGCAAGTGAGATAGATATGTGTAACTTGTATACGATTGTTATTGTAAGTGATATTTAAATATATTATTAGTTTTAGTATACGTGAGTTTGTAATTTAGTTCCTCAATTCTGATACATTACACTTTGTCTCGCGAGCGCGCGAACATCAGCGAGCGCGGCTATCTTACTAGTGGGTGTATCCTCATATTTAAGCGAGTTGTTTGTCGTGTGTGCGTTTGCTTTACCTCGGTTACCTTCCGCGCGGATATCTTCCACGTCCGGCCATCTCGTCGCCTGCAACGAACAAAGAATATCGGCGCATAGTGTACCTCGGGTATCGGTTGTCTCGCCGCGCCGACGTGAAAGTAGGGCTACCTTTTATTTCGTGACATTCGGGAAAAGGTTGTCTCGAACTTCCGGTGCGAAGGACGATCATTCCCTTGGTTATCTCGGGCGGCCGGTTATCTTCGCGAGTCAACGCGCACGTTGGTTATCTGCCGCGGATAGGTCAATCGCGGCTCTAGTCTGGTGTGAATCGTGGGAGTCGTCGGCGAGGGCAAGTAGCTCTCGCTCGACACGTGCGATAGGACAAGGCGCGAAAGGTGTCGTAAGTCGTTGGACGCGGACACGCTCTCGGCCGACCGCAGGTTAGACGGACGTGATCACGCTAAGAGTCGGCGGACAATGAGGGTGTGTGTGGCCTAGTGGGCCCTGAGTGCTAGAGACCTTGAGATGCGCGAGAGTCCGGATACCACGTCGGTTATCCGTTAGGTAGGATTCGCCAGAGACGAAGCACGAGGCGGAGTGCATCGTAGATCTCCTTGGCGGGCGTAGCCAGGAGCGGGCGAGTACACCGAGTACTCTTTTTATCTTGAGGCTATCTTTGATTATAATAGTTTTACGGAATAAATCAGTTTTCTACATTTAACCGGCGTGGTATCTCTCTATCCCGAACCACACTCTCTCCTTACCGTGTGCGGGGCTGAGCTAGCTAGCCGGCAAATCCGCCTATTCCCGAGTTCGGTGAAAGAGTCGCGAGACTCTGACACTTGAGGTAAGTGTCTGGCGCCACCGGGTCAAGGTGAACTCGGGGGATCGCCCGAGATTAAAGGTCAGCAGAAACAACGTTATAATATATATGTAATCATTAATATTATCTATGTACAAGCTCTGCCCGAGTCCTTTGTAAAGCAGCAGCGGCTGCTATCGAAATATGCAACAAAATCCCATCCCGTAACAGACCCTTTGGAGAACCAGTCCCTCCTCTGCGCGGGCTTAATACCCCGCTGGCATCCCCGTGATTCTTAATCACCTGACATTTCCCAATTCTCAGACCAACACCTAACATAGCAGTTCTCGGCAGAGCTATCGTTTTTCATTTTTGAATTTTTTATCGTTTTTTACGCGCACCGGACGTGTCACGTATGAGCAAAAGCTCAGGTGACCAGCCGGACTGATAACCGGAGCTGCCGCTGCACCGGATGCAGCATCAGCAGAGAACAGGCCATCCGAGAGCTTCCCACAAGGGTAGAGCTTCTTTCAATTAAGCTCAATAAATGCACATCTCAGTCTCGTGTCCTTCGCGCCTACACCTCGCGTCTGTTACAATACTTAATAAACGCTAAACAGAACTGTTTTAATAAAATTAAATTTGTTGGATAATAGATAAATAAACACTCTTTGCCTATGTCTCAACTTTTCATACTTGTCGCGCCATCTCTTGTTTACATACAATTTTGTGCGAGACACGCGCGACTGCGAGAACGCACGTATGTAAATATAGTATAAGACTATGTAGAAAAGAGCGCTCGTCTACACTGTACTGGCGCTCTCTCTCTCTCTCTCTCTCTCTCTCTCTCTGCTGTAAGTCGGAAGGAGACAAACGTATCCGACACATCATCACACTGAATAAAGTTACTTACTCCGTACGGAAACTTGTGAATAAATTTAGAGTCTTTTCTTATAACGTTCCTATTTCTACCACTAGATGGATCAGAATTTTTCGTGATCCACTAGTTCAATATATCATTCTTTTTCATAAGTAACTCTCATTCTAGGCATATCATGTGGCGTCTAAGATAGGACCACTCGTCATCTTATTGATGAGCCCAGCGAGTAGTCCGGGGCGAAATGCACTTATATTATTCTTTGAAAAAATAATTAAATTTCAATCTTTTTTTTTTAAAGAAATTTTTTTGGCTCAAAGAGACAGATAAATTCATAAATGGCAGAGCGTGGTTGGAACATTGTTTTTTATATCTTCGTTGTACTCTCGAGTCAATAAAGTATATTAGTGCAAAGTGTACAGTAAAAGTGGGGCGAGAGAGCCACATGGAAACTTGGAAGTGTTCCAGTGAAAATTGAATCGAACTAAGAAGAGAAAAATACAGATAAATACGAAAAGTAAAAGTCGTCTAGAAGAGACCGACAAAAAGTATTTTTATGAAGAAAACGTATTTAAGTGCGTATTTATAATTGTTGCATAAGTACAAAAAATCTAAATATTAAATAATACATTATGCACGCAACATATTTCCAACTTATTTTTAAATTATTAATTATAAATACTTATTTTTAAGTAACCATATGCAAATTAAAATGTAAAAGTTAGAATAACATTTAAAAGAAATTTTCAGATAACAATTCAAAAATACATACATACAATATGACTCTAATGACACCTACTTCCCGAAAGCTTATGTGGATGATTCTGGTCGATTAGTGGCACCGTCTCAGTTAAGCTACAACAAGCCTGCTGCGGAACCGTCGCCGCCGACCAGCATTCTCAAGAGGTCGGATAGTCCGGGTCCGGGACGTTCTACATAGACACATTCTCTGTGGCCAGCATTCTGTTTGTTCGGGACATTCGAGTAACAATTGCAATCAGCATAACCAAAATCATCATTGTTGCAGTAAGCCAGCATTGATGGCTTGTGGATGTCCTGTTAATCAGAACTGTGGATCGCAGGGAGGACATGGAGGTAGCTCTTCGTCGTGCTGTCCGAAGGAATGTAATTAGTGCAATGTACAGTGTAATTCACATACCTCGAACTGTGGATCACATGGTAATCAATACAATCAACATCAGAGTCGATCTAATCATCAACCCAAGTTATATAATCCAAACCTATCCAGGTCCTCTTCTGCACATCAAGAGAAGAATTTAAACTAGCAGGGAGCTCGTCGGAACGACGCGGGGATGAACTTATCACATGCGCCGCGTCCAGTGAGCCCAAGTCTGGCCAAAACTATGTAGAGATTCTAGCATCTATAAACTCAATGGTGAGACCCTGTCCAACCGTTAAGCTGAATATTCCACAGATTGAGGACAAAAACATCGTGTGAGTGATAGATACCGGAGCCTCTTTGAATGTTGTAAAGGAAAATGTTCTGCATAGGGGTGTGGACAGAAATACAAGTGTCATTTACAGTGTTTCGGGTATTTCACCGGATAGTTTTAAGACATTGGGACAAACAGTTTTAACGATTAAGGATGTTGACCATGATTTCCAGATTATACCTAGCAATGTGATTTTGCCGGAGGAAGTCGTCCTTGGAGCTCGTTTTCTGATGAAAGAAAAGGTGAATTTCAGGTACAGAGATCAAGTTATGATTCTGGAAAGTCAACCTATTACTCCTATTCCTTTTGTAATGAATTTAAAGGAAATTACTCAGGAGCGGGTAGGTCCAGAAATTATTAATGAGACGAAAAATCATTTTATGGATGTTACTAATGCCATTTCCGAGGATAAGAAGTTGTCTTAGGAAAATGAAAATATCAAATTTGTGTATAAACTTCCACCCAACCAGTATGTACGGCTAAAAATTCCCGTGACCAACGATTCTCAACAGAGAGATGCCTATCTCGTAAGGAGATGCCTAATCGTCTTGATTCCTGGAGTTTTCTTGGGTAATAATGTTGTCTCCAATCAGCAAGACCTTTGCTATGCGATGGCTGCAAATTTGCTTCCAGAGCCAGTGGAGATTGAGATCACTCCACAATATGTCGAGCCTTTTGATTTCAGCGATGATGATGATGTCTTGGACTTTCCGTTGGAAGGAGAACCTCCGGCTAATGAGAAAGAGAGATACAATATTATCAAGGAAAAAGTGCTCAAGAATCGAGAAGGCGATTATGTCTAAGTATTCACATTTGTTTTATTTACCTGGTGATCCGCCTCCTAGGACTTCTATGGCGAGACATAATATTCGCACCACGGACAATGTACCTGTCCGTGTGAAGTATGAACGTGCACCTCAGGACCTGGACGAGGAGCTTTATAATCAATTGAATAAGTTGACTGAGGCTAGGGTATAAGATCCTCAAAGAGTCCTTACCGTAGCCCAGCAATGATTGTTCCAAAGAAGCCAGGGTCTGATGGCAAGAAGAAGTACCGTCTGGTTATAGACTATAAGAAGCTAAATGCAAAAACTATTAAGGATGCCTATCCTTTACCTAACATCACAGAGATATTGAAGCAAATGGGTTGGGTTATGCCAAGTATTTTTCAGTCTTTGATCTAGCAATGGGTTTTCATCAAATTGAAATAGAGCCGCAGGACATCAAAAAGACTGCTTTCAACACCAAATAGGGCCGTTTTGAGTATGAATGCATGCCTTTTGGCCTTTCTAATGCGCCTCCAACGTTATAACGTCTCATGGACCGGGTACTAGCCGGTCTGCAAGGTTCAGAATTATATGTATTTTTAGATAATATAGTTATTTACTCCAACGATTTGGAGGAACATGAAAGAAAAATAGAGATTCAGATTGACAAGTGTCAATTTTTGGTTGAAGTTAAGTACCTGGGTCATATCATCAATAGTGAAGAAGTAAGACCCGACCCAGACAAGTTGGAAGCTGTGTCCAAATTTCCAACTCCAGTGACACCAACGAATGTCAGACAGTTTCTCGGTTTGGCGGGTTACTGCAGGCGTTTCATTGAAATTTTGCTGCAAAAGCCCGACCTATGAATCTTATGCTAGAGAAAGGTAGAAAATGGGACTGGGCAGAAGAGCAACAAGGTAGTTTTGAGTTACTTAAAAAGGCCTTGTGTGAAGCTCCTGTTTTAGCAGCAGTGGACTTGAGTAAATCTTTCATTTTGACGACTGATGCGAGTGATTTTGCTATTGTGGCTGTTCTCTCTCAAGGAGAACCTGGACAAGATCATCCGATAGCATATATGTCCAGATGTTTGCATCAAAGTGAAAGGAATTATTCAACTACTGAGAAGGAATGTTTGGCCATAATTGTTGCAGTAGAATATTTCAGACGAAATTTGTATACGACATTTTACCATTTATAGCAACCATGAACCATTAACTTGGATTGACTCTATCAAGGATTCGATGAGTAGACTCAATCGATGGAGATTACTGCTACGAGATTACTATTATACCTTTAAGTATAAGCCTGGTGGTTTGAAATTAACTCGGATGCTTTATCTCGCAATCCGGTAGTTGAGGTACTGACGGAAAAGGAGGAAACAGAGAGTAGTAAAGACCTAAGGGAGGAGGTGCTGCTATTTCCTATTGTGCCCAAGCCGACTAAAACTTCGTTGGCTCGGCAGACCTTGGCTAGGATGTCCGAAGATGAAAAATCTGATGTTACACCTGAACCGGTTCGTAGGAAGCCGGAGAGAAAACCAGGTTCTAAAAATCTTTTGCCAACAGTTCCACAGGATATGGAAGGCGGACAAGCGGATTTAGATGAAAGTACCATCGGTAAGCGATGAAGACAGAGAAGATTGGATGCACCGAAAGCAGTGATATTCTCTTACCTTATTTCCACTGTAACGTCCTATGACGTTATCATATTTTTTATCTTTGAACTATATGATAGATGGTTGGAAATTTATAATTTGGCAAATCGGGGAAAAACACAAATCTTTTAAAATTCAAATCGTAACATGGATTATGTAAGTTTCAAGAGTTTTGTTGATTGTCACACTTTTAAAGCTAAGAGCTCAGCTAACGCTGTATGTAGGATTACAAAATGTTTAAATTAATATTCAATATTGTTGTAAATTTGTAAACCAAGTTCAGGTTTTAAAAGCGGTGCGTAAATGTGCGGAGAATTTTATTGTACAAGTATGCAATTGTGAATTAAGAAGAAAATATATAATCAATCAAACTAGAAAACGAAACTGAGAGTGCAATCATTTACAACAAAACCTATCATCCATTATCAAAATAAAACGAGCAAGCAGAAAGAAAAAGACGAGGACAGCAGAATCAGCAAAACAGGACAAGAGAAACAGAAAAAGTTAAGTCAAATAATTATACTAATATACATATCGGAGCGGGTAACGAGCCTATAAAGCCTAGCCATTTGGCACAATTATATACGCGCTCTGAATAAATAATTGAAATACAATATTCACACTAATACCGTCCTACCTATGAGGTGAGAGTGTAAGTGGGATGTAACAATTGATTCCGATACAAATATCGTACGTGATTGCCTTTAATAAATAGCATTTTGTTTTTTGTTGTTGTTGTTTAAATAGTATTTTTGGGTATATTGTTGGAAAATTTAATAACACGGTGGAATAAGTATTAATTTAAGGGGTTATGCCTGAGTTAAACCTGCAAAAAACAAATTATTAGTTATTAAGCAAAAAAAAATTATTTATAAGTAATATTAAAAAATTCTTATTCCTACTTAAAGTACATATATTTATTGTAATTTTACATATTTTTAAACAATTATATATCTATACTTGTGAAGTATTAAATTTGAACAGATTTTTCCCTTTGCCGCATGAATTCTCAGCATCCGGGTGATGAATATAGACCAAACTGGATGGAAAATCTTCTAAACGTGATTCTCCTCAGCTTGAACGGAAGGAATTTCTGAAAAATAAAAATTTTAAATATTTAGTAACGCATACGTTATATATAAGTAATTATAGTGAATGTTACGTATGTTTACATACATAACATTCACTTTAAATTTATCTTTCCAAATTCTGCACCGTTCAAGCAGTGAAGAAGGCTTTCCTGGAGTTCTCCAAAAAATTTCAGCCTGATTGGACTTATGGTTCCTGAAAAATCCTGCGGCAACTGACCTGAAATCATAGAAATTCAAAACTTGAGAAAAAGGCACTTAAAGTTTTCTTGAACATTAAATGATAAAAAGTATACTTACAATTTTTCTACATACCTGGGCCTTATTTAAATGAATGATAAGCGTATCCTAGTCATCTTTGTAAATTTTGAGGATGGTCCAAAAACTTTATTCGTGTCCAGTCATCTGAAATCAAATAAAATGAAAAATCATAAAAAAATGTAATTTTTCTAAAATTGAAACATTTTTATAATTAAGTTATAAAAATGCTTTTATGGTTAAAAAATAAGTTTATATACTTACATGTGATGAACAGAAGAGTTGCACTACCATTATGTGTCAAGTTGAAGGTTAGAAAAAATAGTCCATCAGGTGAGCTGATATAGTAAGGAAGCAGAAAGCAAGCAGACAGCTTCAATCAGCTGTTTAGCTTGTTCTCTGACGTACTTTTCAGCTAGACTGTTTTCTACAAAGCTGATGCTGTGACATGTATGATGTGTGTGTGAAAAGTGTTTGATGAAAAAAATTTAAAAAAAGGAAAACAAAAGTGAAAAACAAGAAAAAAATTGTGAATGTGTTTCAGTGTTTTTTAGTGTTTGTGTTGTAAATTATGTTGTTTGTTTACAAGTGAGGTTGTGTATGGTGCATAAGTATTTGTGTTATGTGTGTAATGTGTGTATGTTTGTTTAATAAGCACCAGCTCTGTAGAAGTCGTCATCCTGATGACTTCTCTTTCTTTTGGCTCGTCGTGCTTCAAGTGTTGAGTGTAGTTCTCTTCTGTCGGACAAGAGAAGCCGCTTCTGATCCTGAAGCTTGGCCCAGTTGACTGCAGAGGATCCTGGATACACGCTGAACTTCCTCATGACTTCAAGCAGTCCTGCTTTGCCTTCATTGAAGCAAGTGACTGCGATGTAGGCACCAATTTCGAGGACTATCAGACCACTGAAACTATGCTTGGGAATGAGCTTCCAAACAGAATGATTGAAACTTTCATTACTGTTTTGCGTGAAGCCTCCAATGCATCTCTTAAGCAAGTCTGGCTTCGTCAAGTCCTCGTAAATCGGTTCAATTGCGTTCATGATGGCAGCAGGAATACTATCTCCACGGTGGAAGTTCTTCAAGTTGTTGTTCGCCTTGGCTTTCTGCCACTTGCACCAAGATCTTGATCCCTGCGGGCAAAGGTGGTGAGTTGGATCTTCATCTGTAGATTTTTTGTGATGAAATGTTGCCCATATGGCATTTCTCATTTCATCAACAGAATTACTATGGCCACGGATGGCATTGCCATAGTACTTCGTCAACTGGTCAATCCTTTGAGCAGTTAGACGGTTTCTTCCACCAATGCCCAAGCCATCTGTTAGTTTTGTGCCGGCCAAGCTTTTTTTCAGGTTCCTGAGCCTCAAACCCATCCTCTTCTAAACGTGTCCTACACACTCCTTCTTCGTGATGGTGAAGTCTTGATAGGGTTTGGCATCGGAAAGTGCTTTGAAGACTCTTGAATATCCGTCTCCAATGTAATTTCCGTACCTTATACCATGGATGGACTCGGATCGCTGGAACATTTCAACGATGCCATCCACTTCCATCTTGCCAGAGCTTCCTTCGTGATTGGCAGAACACTTTTCTCGGTGGGCTTCATACCATTCCTTGTACTGTGCTGTATCCTCTTCTGGTAGTTTCTCGCAGGCTAGGCAAAAAGATTGCTTCGGAGCAACATCGATCACCTTTCCATTGGCATGGCGTATTAGTGTTGAAACGCCTTGAAGGGATGAATGTCCTCGTTTCCTCCAACTACCATCGCCTGATACAGTTTGGCGATCATCTTCTTGATTTTCCGTACTGCAATCTTCCTGCATAGCTGCTTTCATCGACTCTTTAGCTGTAATCAAGCTTGCATCTTTCAAGTCTTGATTAATTTTGTCAAAATTACTGTGAGAGATTGGAGTAGAAAAATCCGTTACTCCATATAAAGTGCTCAAATCAGTGTGCCCATGACCAAGAATTCTCATGGTTATAACTGCACGCTTGTTCACTTCATAAGCGTTAGTTTGTTTTCCAACTTTTCTGCTGGAGTCGATGAAAGCAACTGCGTTACATGATGTGCAGGTGATGGATAGCTTGCTATTAAGACCTCGTACATCAACTTCATCAAATTTGATGGATCCGCCACAAGCTTTACAAGCCAGAAACTCCTGTAATCCTGGCAGAAGCAAAGAAATGTCAAAGATTCTATTCTGAATTCCACTCGGTTCTACATAAATTGATTTTAATTTTTGTCTAGACCTAGACACAGGAATTTCTGGCTGTACTGATGTTGAGGTACCTGGTAAAGCTTGCGCAGCAGATCTTGAACTCCATTCCCTGGACGTTGAAGGAACTGTATCAGGCGTAGGTGATGCTGAAGTGATTGGTGTTGCTCGTTCTTGTTGTATAGATGTTGATGCTGATGCTGGTGCTGGTGCTGTTGTCGAAACTTCCCATTGCTGTTTTTGATGAAAAATCTTGGGTCTTCTCTTTCTAATTCCAAACCTTCATTTTCTGTCAGATGATCCTGGAACTCTATGTCTTGAGTCTGGACTCATCTTGATCACAAATCACTCTCACTTACTCTACTTTTTAACCACAAATGCTATCAATATTATAAAATAAATTATATAATAATATTGAGCAATGCAGAATAAAAGTAGATATGAAAATTAAAAGCAAGTGTTTTTGCGCTCCTGAATTCTCAATCATACGGTAAAACAGGTATCTAAATGAATAGTCTTTTCGAAAGAATATCGCGCGGCCCCGTCGGTAAGCGCCAAATTCAAAATTCGTTTTTTGCATAATTTTATTCATTGACGAATATTTGCATCTAATTAATTTTTTATAAAGCATAATAAATAATAAAATGCTTTTTTAAAAATAAATTAATAATTTAAATAAACAAAACAGAGGAAAATGTGAAAATAAGCAATTTGCAAATTTTTAATATTGCATACTTTTGCTCATTTTATTAATATCTTTTAACGAATTTTAATTGCATAATAGATATTTTTATTGTATTTTACATACAAATATTATGCATGAGAAGCATTAAAAGCTCGAAAAATAATCATGTTCAATAACACAAACTATTCGCACGCCTTCAGTTTTTGGTCAGTAGCTTTCTACCCAATTTTTTTTGGGCAAAAGGGACTTCAGCATCGTATTCTACAGACAATTTCCTATGAAAAAAGTCAATAAAAAAAAATCGATTTTTTGACGAAATTAACTCAGGCATAACCTCTTAAATAAAGCTAAAAATTTAAGAGTTTCAAAGCAATTATTTTTATCCCGTGTTAATGAGAAGTTCTGAGAAGTGCTCAATAGATTAGCTGTATTATTTTTCTTTCAATAAGCATACATGTGCAATAGGTGTAGTATAGTATACGTTGTAATATAGTATAATAGCCCAGATAACATTGCGTCGGAAATATGCCAGCAATATGCCGCCATGCGTGCGGCATGCGTGACCGCTTTGTGCCCCGGCGTTTGGACGTCAATTTGCTGCAGTATTGCCGCATGCGTGGAAGCGCCGCAAATTAGACAGCATGCGTGCTGTCAACATGCCAACATTTTGCTGCATTTATGCAAGCAAATTGTCAGCCCAAATGCCCAAAAGCTTTATTTTTATTATATATATATATATATATATATATATATATATATAATATTACTATAATGATAATATAAGGAAAATAAAATAGAATAATTTTAAAATTAATATTTATTTTTATTGTAGTAAAAATTTACATGTTAATTGTACAAAAAAATTACTCCATCAGGTTGCAGAAATCCTCGTACTAAAAATAAATCAGAACAATTAATATTTAAATTATAAATATAACCTCAATCAGAATTATTACTATGCTTAATCATTTTTATATTTTTACTTACCACAAAATATTGATTTCTTTGGGTATAATTCCAAATGAATAATTTTATTGCAAATGCAATGCAATTATTCAATAAAATATATGCAGAAGGTTTTCTAATCACTTGAAAAACTTCTGCAAAAAGAGAGTGCACGATGATGCAACGCCTGACAGGCTTGGTGCACTGTTTTGATGCTGTTGACAATTGACAACCCACGCCACGAATAAGAGAGGAGAGAGAGATATTTGGAAGTTTGAGAAGTGCAATCTCTGTAGGCTGCATAAGAGACATTAGTTAATTTTTTATAATATTTATCCTTAAAAGTATTATAAATAATTATTTTAACAATATAGGGTTAAAATGATAATATAATGAGACGCTAGCATTTGGAGACAGCACAATGCTAGCATAGTGAGCGCATATTGGTGCAAGCATTTGCGTTGACACAAAGAATCCATAATGACGGCACGCTGTGCTCTCCGAAAAATGACAGCACTATGCTGGCACAATGCAAGCACGGCGTGACGGCACGGCGTGCTCGGCACGTGCTGCTTTCTGGGAGGTGTAATATAGTACATGGTTGATAAGTATACAAGTAGATTGGATTACATTTCAAAATTATGGCGACTGACTGCGCAGGAATGCAGTGTTAGCAAAAAATGCAGACACTGTAGTGAGACAGACACTTGATATATAGGTCAGTATATAACTAGGTCATTTAAAAGGATAGAATTGTTTTTGTTTTAATTTGAATATTTTATGAATTATTTTATGAATTATTATTGTTATTAATTAGATTAATATACAGTTAAATTGAATTGTTTGACTTTTATAATATCTTTCTATTATTGAAATCACTCGAAATTACATGTTAAGAAATTAAGAGTGGCATTTACTTCTCTTTTGGTGTTAATTAATTTGAATATAATTATGCTAAATTAATCAAATGAGTAATAAAGATAGTAAAATCGTTGAAGATTCTTTGCCATTTAAAAAATTAACTCGGCAACAAATTCAAAAACATCCATCATTTGAAAAATTTCTTAAAAAATCTCTAAAATTAGATTCGTTTAAAAGAAGTAGTAAATTACAGAGATCGCCTGTAAAAACGTCAAGTCTTGAAACAAATAAAGACTCATTAGATCAAATCAATTCTAATACTGGAAATCAAAATTCTACACCGAAAGTAAATAAAGCTAGTTCAGAGGAATTTTTTGATACTACAAATAGTATTTTGAATGAAACATTTCAAGTAGAAAGTAGCAATAGGTATTCGGATATTGGAGGTTTTCAAGCTGAACAAAGTTTAATAACAGGCACGTCAAAAGATATTTTACCTACATTTGATCAAGGGTATAATTCATTGAGTAATACATTTTTTAAGAATATTGATGATATAAGTCAACAGAAGGAAAATTCTGAAAAGACAGAAAATTTAGAATTTGATAAATTTTTAAATAGAATAGTAAAAGATATTACAACAATTGAAGTTCAAAATAATACGGGAATTTTTGATTCTATATCTAACACAATTAATAGATCTGTTATAGGACAACAGCTTGAAAAATCTAATACTCATTTGAGTGATTTAAATAATTCAGGGCTAGAGTTAAATTCAGAAGCTAGTAATTTGCATGATAATAGTAAAGTAGGTGGGAATTCCTCTAGTGTACAGGTAATAAATATGGCTGCAAATGGTGCTGCAGTAAGTGGTGATCAATCACAAAGAAGACCAATAAAATTAAGTTTAAAAGATGTAGCTGATTTTGTACCTGTCTACAATGGGAAAAATATGTTACATACAGAGTATATTGAAATATTAAAGGATGTAAGAAATTTAAGGGTGAAATGAGGTAGAGCGTTAAGAAGTAGTAAATTAGATTCGGTTTTAGATTTGATAAGGGCAATAAGACAATTGAATCCTATTTCAGAAGATATTTATGAATTATATGCTAAAGTTTCAAAAATAATTCAGGGGGATAAGGAATTGGTATTATCTTATAACAATAGAGTAAAAGATATGCTTTTAAAAATCAAAGAATTAAAGAAATTGGAAGACCCTTCTAATGATGAAGAGTTAAGATTTGGGATAGAACTAGATAATAAAGTACCAATAAGTATATAAAGGGACTAAGATATGAAATGAAATATGAATTAAGAAATGAAATAACTTGTTCTGATTTGTCGCAAGCAGCACTAAAAATAGAGAAAGAATTAGAAAAGCGAAAAGGTTTAAGTGAAAATTTGATAAATAACTGCTATGGAGAAAAAGAGGAGAGCATGAACAAAGTAATGTTTTGTCAAATGTGCAAAGAGCGTGATCACGAAGCATTATTTTGTAGAAATGCAGGCTGCGTATATTGCAAAGAGGATGACCATCAATCCAATAATTGTAATGTAGTAAATGATAAAATAAAATTGATTTGTAATTTTTGTAGTAAATCTGGACATTCAATTAGCTCATGTAAATTAAATAGAAAGCCAAATTTTCATTGTCAGTATTGTCAAGAGATGGGTCATGAAGCTTCGCAATGTACGTATATTTTGGAGTATATATTATGTTCAAAATGCAAAGAACCAGGGCATAATCCGTATCATAATAAATGTGTAAATGTATCTATTCAAAATTCAAGAAAATGTAGTTATTGTGATAGTCTTGACCATACTATTCAAAATTGTATCCAGAAGTAAATTGTACGGGTTGTAATAAAAGAGGACATATTACAAAATTTTGTAAATTAAGAGAGGATAGATTTAGATTTTGTACAATTTGTGAAATTGCAGATTATGATAATAATGATTGTGAAAAGGTCAAAATTCTTGTTCAGGACTATAAAGCTAAGCAACAATTGATTTGATGCTAAGCTAAGCAACAATTCAATTGATGAATGTAGAAAATTATCAGCTTTAAAAGCTTCAAAGGAGAAGTGTGGTTTTCGTAATAGAGTGGGTCACAAAGCTGATAATTGTGTTGAAATTCACTTCAATTCTCTTCCTCGAGGGAACGTGTAGGAAGGGACTGCAATAAGAAAGCGTTCCCATTACAAATGAAAAGTTATAATAATGGTGAATTTAATAGGATGAGTGATAATTTGTGTCAGTATAGCAATGATATAATAGATGTATTGTTTAAAACTTATGTGTTAAAGTTAGAAAATCTTTTACACTATATTGAAATTACAGATGAATATTCAAATACTACTTATAGATTATTAGTTGACAGTGGTGCTGAATTGAATATTATAAAAAAGAATAAATTAATTGCTGATGTAATTAATACTAATAATAAAATATTAATTTCTGGAATTACGGAAAATTCCATTGGGACGTTAGGTACTGTAAAATTATTTATAAATGAGACAGATTTTGATTTTCACGTAGCTCCTGATGGTTTTTCAATTCCTTATGATAGTATTTTGGGGATAAAAGCCTTATTAGAGCAAAAATTAAGATTAGATAAGGGATATTTAGAAATAAATGGAAAGGAAATTCCATTAAAATCAGCCATAAATAATTATAGTAATATTATTAGTACTTTAGATTTAAAAGAAAATAGGGCAATGCATAATGTAATATCAATTTTAGATGAAAAAGTAGAAAATATGAATATAGAATTTTCTTTAAATGATAAAATGGATACTGTATTTAGTACTGTGGAATTTAATAATATATGTAATACAATTAGACCTATGATTGTTGATTTAAGGGATGATACGTATATTACTAGGGTTAATACAATGAATAAAGGGAATATATCTTTACAGCAAGACTTAAAGAAAGTTTTAAATAAGGTAAGTGAAATTCATAATAATATTGAAGAAAATATGTAGTTTGATTGTAATCTTTCAGAAAATAGTAGTTTAGAGCAAACAAATAGGGAGCAACAAGATTCTTCGGATCAGAATTGTGAATGGAATAAGCGTAAATTGATTGAATTTTTAAATAATTCTAAAATCAATGTAAGGACCGTATTTACAGAAGGTAAATAGGGACGCGCAGGTACACAAATTATTTTTATTTCGGGATCCAACCTCGACTCAAGAGTCTTATGTTTATTAATTGTTATTATTTATTTAGATTAAAATTTGAAGACAACCGCCACAAGTATTGTAAGAGCGTTGCTATCGATTGCTCTCCATAAAATCTCGGCCTGGGACACGATCACTGGGACTAACGGTGTATCTTTTTGCCTCTTGAAACAACTTTCGTTGGAGTGTTTTATTGTCCCACCATTACCGCATGTGGATCCTCCAGCGGTGGAACATACACCGATAGCCTGTGTTCTGTCCTGCGGACTTGGGACAATTTATGTCCCCTCAGCTTATACCTCTAGCTGGGGTGGGACAACTTGGACTATGTCCCGACTCACCTCTTGTATCCCGCCTGTAGCTCTCCAGCCCTGGCGACGTTGTTGTTTATTGTTAGGGTTTGGGTGTCAAATAATAAATAATTCTAAACAAAATATTTGAAATTTAATTTTTATCCTTTTTGTTCGTTTATTCCATACCTTCCAGTTATTACTGTGTTACAATTCTGGTTCGTAGTTACAATTTTATTTCGGTAATTCATATGAACATGTTTTTGTATTGTCGTTGCCTTATATCTAGTCTACCTCTACTTATCCGATTCTAGTCTAATATTGTATGCAGAGAAGGGTTCTAAGCTTCTCTATATACAATCTTAATCTACTTACAGTCTACACGACTACTCGTGGCAAGTATTGTCCTTAATTAAGCTGTGAGTTATAGTCACTCTCGCCAGATTTATTGGCGGTCAAAGACTTTTGCCGGCTGGGCCCTCGTAGCCGAGTCTTCAAATAAAGGAGTTCCAAACCGGTCTATAATCACACTTGTCGATATCCAGCGAGACTACTCAACTTTCTAGGGTTGAGCCCTCGTAGCCGAATATGATAAGGCGATGTATGTGTTGGCGGATTTCTCCCCGCATTTACTGGCTCAGCGAGACTACCCAAGCGACTACTCGCACGTTCACTCCACAAAAGGCCCGGAGCAGCGCATCTCCGGGGCTTATAAAGCCTCAGAAATGGCATACTTAATCCAGCCGAACAAGGACACAAATAACCAACACTTGCCACCCGAAGTAATGTTTCTTCACTCGTCGAATCAGTAGGCCGCGCAAAATGCAAACGCGCGAGTCAGCAACTCTCTCGCCGCACTCTATCGATGTCACGATCGACACAGCATATGTAGCAATCAGCCGTCATCCAATACTTGCAAATACATTGTAAACCGCGGCTGAATGCTTTACATTAAATTTAAAAATACCATGCTCTTTTAAATAATTAATAGACCTGGCACGTTACATCAATATTGAATCCTTTATTGCAAATATAAATAAATGTTTAGAAAAATATGAACAGAATCATTTGGTTAATCAAGATTTCACTTGTAAGGGCCGGATTTGATTCCGGACCGTCTGAGTTCTCTACAAATAATTATTTTTATTTGGAAGGTTGTCTTTGGTCCCGAGACCTTATGTTTATAGGTTAATTATTAACAATACAGTAAAGTACTATATTCCTTAGTGGTGGACCCTTAGCTAAGTACTCTTGTTCGATCTTACCTTTATGGATGGCTGGTAAGTCCTATTGCTTGGTCTAAGTCAGTTTATGCGGACACGCTACTGCAATATGCGGACATGCATGTAAAATGCGGACATGCTCCTTTTATGCGGACACGATGGATTTGTGTCCTAGAATATTGTATAGGTGGACTAGGTTGTATTTTGTTCCACCAGATGCGTGTGCGGACACATTAACGAATATGTGGACTCACTTGGAAAAAGTGCGGACACGAGTTGGAAAGTGCGCTACTGCAATATGCGGACATGCATGTAAAATGCGGACATGCTCCTTTTATGCGGACACGATGGATTTGTGTCCTAGAATACTGTATAGGTGGACTAGGTTGTATTTTGTTCCACCAGATGCGTGTGTGGACACATTAACGAATATGTGGACTCACTTGGAAAAAGTGCGGACACGATTCGACAAAAGTGCGGACACGAGTACAAAAGTGCGGACACGAGTTGGAAAGTGCGGACACGATCTGACGAACTGCGGACATGCGGCTATATCAGAATAGAACTCGCGGATGTTATTATTGTGTCCTTTACTTAGTTAGGATTTAAACCTTTAACTATTGGCTGAAGGGTTAGGTTAGTAGGGCTAAGGTACTTTCGTTAATTAAATAATCTTTTCTTCTAATGCATCTAAAATAATTTGATTATTCTTATAATTTATTGTTTTAAAGCCAGACAAGTTCGAAGGTACAAAACGATTTCACTCATTCATCTCTCATACTGATTACAATTATGTTGTTTATTTTTAATTGTCTTAAATACTGAGAAAGTAACTTACTTATAGTACACACGCTGTAGGTTGAAGCGTCCTTCTCTCTAGGGCGAGTGTGTGCGCTCTTAACACTACACGAACTAGTCGTGGCAAGTTGTATGGACTTATCTAAGCTGCGGCTTTACCCACTCACGCCAGATATGTTGGCGGTCCTTTCGTCGCAATGTATTGAAGTTGAGCACTACTTTCGACCGGAGCAAATATGCCAGCTTGTCTGCAGAGTTCAGTGGATTTCTAGGCCCTCCGATAGCGTACAGGTAGTACCTTGACACCCTCTTACGATCTCTGGTAGAGTCTTCTTCAACAGCTCCAAGTAGTCAGCTAGTCTTCAGCGGTAAGTCGCAGTGACGGCAACAGCTTGCTTTACCGTGTGCGAAGAGGTTAGACGAACACTGGTACTTGGTTTGGTCGGGAAAGGCCCCGTGCGGACCGAGTCTTTAGCTTATAAAGCCTCTTCCTCGACCAGGGCGTTAGCTGTTTAATTAATCCGTGGGGATACCGTGATCGAATCAAAACTCGCCACTTAGAGAGAGGTTACAAAAGATAAACAATCGCTTACAGTATAAAATGCTGACTGCTCTTTCTAGATTGAAACTCACACTCACCGTTGCTCAACCAGCTCGCGAAACTGGTATATTGCAATACATACAATGTCAGCATCCTCATTCATATACTCGAGGCGTATGCAACAACAATCACACTGTCAGCGCTCTCAATTACAGTCATACAGTATACTACACGAAAAGCAACCACTCAGCAAGCATATTCGATTGACAAATAATATACTCAATCAATCGTGGGATCTTACACTAGTAATAATAATTTATATGTATAATATAATTAATAATATAATATTGTTTGTGATATTTTTATTGTTAATTAGGGAATTATTTAAATAGTAATTTTTAGAATTGTAGGATTTTTATTGTTTTTTTTTGAAAATTGTTTTAAGTGAGATAATTATAAATTATTGAGTTTTTTTAATTATTTAATTTAATTTGTTGGATTTTTTCTTGATAGTAATTATAGTTTTTTTTGCAATTGAATATTTATTATTTTGAATATTTTTGGTATTGTTTAAAGTGATTTATTTGAGAGAATATAGATATATTGATACATTTTTATTTTAATTAGTAGTGTATTTTTAAGGTATTGTTTAGGATATTTCAATAGTTTTAGTTATCAGTATATAGGATATTAATTTGGTCAAGATGAGGGGTACAGGAGCAGGAGATTCGACTGGCCTGGATGCCACAAGTACGGCATTAATCAATGGATTAACGAATTCTCTTACATTAATGAATGTGATGAGTGAAATACCTAGTTTTGATGGAAAACATACGAGTTTGAGGAATTATATTCAAGATTTAAGAAACGCTAATGAATTGGTGACAGATTCTACGAGGCCACAGTTTATGAGAGGAGTTTTGCAGCGGATAATAGGACCAGCGAAGAAGAGTTTAAACACTAAAGATTTCAGGAATGTGGATGAATTGATAAAGCATTTGAAACAGAGAATTGGTCCAGGAAGATATTTTAGTTATTATAACAATAAAATACAGAGTATCAGAATGAGGCAACAAGATATGGTTGGTGATTTTTATGATGAATTGAATGTTTTGTTGAGTGGAGCAAGAAGTGTTTTGAGGGAATTGTATGGTGATGATTACAATGAAAATATGATTGATCCTACACAGAAGGTTGCGATTGATAATTTTATTCGAGGATTACATCCAGGATTATCAGATAAAGTGGATGCAGCGAAGCCAGCTACTTTAACAGCAGCATATGAAGAAGCAGTGAGACTTGAAGCTAGAATGGAGGCGAAAATTATTCCAGATACGAGACCTTATAGAGGAAGGGGTCATGATAATTATCACAGTAATGATAGAAATTTTCATCTGCAATTTAACAGGGATCATAATGAACCAATGCATGGATTTGGAATGAATTATGTTGGATATTTGGAGACTAAGGCACCAGAAGAGCAACAAGCCAGTGGAGGTAATTGGCAAAATGAAGTTCGGCATGATAATAATGGTTATGGGCAGCAGCAGCAGAATTTTAGAGGCAGAGGAGGATACAATAATTATCGTGGAGGTTATGGTAATTTTAGAGGAAATTTTGCTAATTCATATGGAGGAAATAATAATCAAGCTGGTAGTGGTAATAATTATAGAGGTAATTATAACAGTTACAGAGGTGGTTTTAATCACTATAGAGGTAATAATGATAATAATTATAGAGATAGAGGTAGATATGGTAATTATAGAGGTGGTGTGAATCAAGGCAATAGAGATTGGAATTCTTGGAATAGTGAAGGTAATAGTGGATATAATAAGAGATTGTTTAATCCTCAGACAGGTAAGTTCAATAATTATGTACAGAGATATCCAGATCAGAGAGAAAATGATAACAGGTTGCAACAAAATTGGAGGAATCAAGGTCAAGGAGGAGAAGGTAATTTTGGTCATTTAAACTACCAGGAGGCTCGTCAAGACAGAGTGGCGAGCCTATCACAAAAAGCATTGGAGCAGAAGCAACAGCAACAACAAGAACAGGCGAGGAATTTAGATGTCAAAAATTATCAGCAACAGATAGACTGTTTAATGCAACAGAAAAGGAAGCAACAAGCACCAGTTATGTCTATTTTAACGGGGCGCAATCAGCAGAATCATATGGTTCAGCTTACAAGACAAGATTTGAAGAATATGTTAAGGAAAATGATAGAGTAACTGCTGTGAGAATTCATGTGCCAATTGAAACAGCAAGACCGTGGGTGACGTTTATGTTTGATTGTGGAGCTAGTGTGAATCTGATCAAATTGACAGTGTTGAATAAAAATATGCCTATATATACAGATGATGTTATTGGTTTAGGAGGAATAGCGAGTCAAATTATATATACATTGAGTTCAGTTTATTTGAAAATTAAAAATTCAATTGTGAAGTTTAGTGTAGTGTTAGATGAGTTTCCAATTTCAAATAATGGAATTTTGGGGAGAAGTTACTTGAAGCAAGAAGAAGCTGTAATTTCTTATTATAGTAATACTTTGATGGTGGCAGGAGGTGTGATGAATCCAATACCATTTTTAATGGAGAGTGAAGAGGAAGTGAATTATAATAGACAATGGTTGCAGATACAAAATGGAGATCAGAAGTTGTTATCTGAGGAAGTGGTGAGTATGAATAATGCAGATGAAAGGATTGATAATAAAATGGTTTATAACATAAAGGCGAGAACGAGACAAGTCATACAAATTAATCTAATACATAGTGATTTGAAAGAAGGTTGTGTTTCCAGGATTGACGTTGGTAATGAGAATGTGTTTTTGGGAGAAGGAGTGGTAATCAATGAAAATGATACTTATAAGATTTTGGCTATAAATACGGATGAAAAGGATGTGACAATAGAAGTGAATCCGAGAGAGTTGATACCATTTGATACAGAGGCTAATTTCTTGGAAGAACCTGATAGTGAGTTTGAAGGTAAAAGGATAGTAGATAATGCAGAAATGTTACGAAGAGTTAAGGAAGTGGTTAGACGACAGCATTTGAATGAGGAGGAGTTGAAGATAGTTGATGGTATATTGGAAGATTATTTGGATAAGTTTTTATTGCCAGGAGATAAATTCCCTTGTACGGATATGATTCAACATTATATATTTTTGGAGGATAATGTTCCAATTAATACTAAGCAATATAGACATCCGCCGATGCATAAACAAGTGGTAAAGGAGAGTGTTGAGAAGAAGTTGAAGGATAAGATCATAAGGGAATCGAATCCACCGTGTAATTCTCCGTTTTGGATTGTGCCTAAGAAACCAGACAGTTATGGTAATCCGAGGTGGCGTACGGTTATTGATTTTCGAGAATTGAATATGAAAACTATCAGAGATGCTTATCCGTTACCGAATATTGCTGATATTATGGATCAATTAGAAGGAGCGATTTATTTTTCAATTTTTGACTTGGCGAGTGGTTTTCAGCAAATTCCTATGGCACCGGAGGATTGTTATAAGACAGCATTTTTAATAATTAATGGACATTATGACTATACACGCATGCCAGAAGGTTTAAAAAACGCAACTGCGACGTTTCAGAGGTTGATGGAGAAGGTGTTGAGAGGTTTACAGAATATAGAAATGTTGGTGTATTTGGATGACATAATTGTCTATAGTAGAGACTTGTCTGAACATGAATCGAGAATAAGGAAATTGTTGGAGAGATTGAGAGAGGCGAAGTTGGTGTTACAACCTGACAAGGTGAAATTTTTCAGGACAGAAGTTGCATTTCTAGGTCATAACATCAGTGCGAGAGGAATAGAATCTCATCCGTAGAAAGTGGAGGCAATTACGAAGTTGGCAACACCGAAAAGCGCTAAAAGTGTACGAGAAATTTTGGGTATGTTTGGTTATTATAGGAAATATATCAAGGATTTTGCAGTAATTGAGAGGCCTATGAGGAGTTTGGTGAAAGATGGTGTGAAATTTGAGTGGACGATTGTGAAAAGAGTTCTCAAACTTTAAAGGAGTGTTTAATAAATCTGCCTATTTTGCAGTTTCCAGATTTTGAAAAAGAGTTTATTTTAACAACTGATGCTTCAGATATAGCAATAGGTGCTGTTTTGAGTCAAGACAAAGATGGATTTGAGCACCCTATTCAGTTTTTATCGAGAACATTGACTAAAGCTGAGAAAAATTATTCGACAACTGAAAAAGAGTGTTTAGCAGTGTTATATGCGTTACATCAGTTTAGACCGTATTTGTTGTGTAAAAAGTTTACATTGGTTTGTGATTATGAACCTTTGAACTGGATGCATACGAGAAAAGATCCAGGGCAGAGGCTTATGAGATGGATGTTTAGATTTACGGGTTATGAATATACTTTTAAATATAAATCAGGAAAGTTGAATAAGAATGCAGATGCTCTTTCGAGGAACCCGCCAGAGATTAGTGAAGAACTAATTAATAAAAATTTACCAGGTATTAAGATGATGATAATTGGAGAAAAAGACAAGTCTGATGGTCATTAGGCGAAGAGTATTGTGTCATCGGTGAAGAGCAAAATTTATAATAGGAGTAGAGTGCAATCTGAAGTTGAAGAGGTGAAAAGATCGAGAGGTAGACCTGTAGGAGCGAAGACTAATAAAATGGCACCAGAATTAGATCATAGTGTTATTGCTCAGAGGACTAGGAATAAGGCACAGGTGACATCTAAAGTTGCAGAATATATTAAACAGGGAGCTTTGCCTAAATCGACAAGATCAGTGAAGAGGTCGCAGAGTGAAAGAGTTTTATCAAAATCAGTGTTATCGAAATCTGGTGATTTGAGGGATAGTGATACCGAAGGCACAGATGTTTCAATGAAAGTTAATTCGTCAAGAGGGAGGTTGAGTTCAACAGCGTTATCGTCAACAGGGATTTATAGTAGTGAAAAGGAAAAACCGCCTTTGAAAGATCCAAGGTATAGTGGGATTAGAATGGAAAAGACGACAGATGTTTCGGATGTAGAAGGTAGTGATATTGATGAAGGTGCAAAAAATAGAACTGTGAAGAGTATTGGAATAGATGTGAGTGAAGTTAGTCAATCTGAGAGCAGCGTGATTACAGAAAGTGATGGTGGACGGAGTGTTTCTGTGAGAACGAGTATGAGTAGAAGAGAGGTGGAAGAAGTGGATGAAGAGAGGTGGAGAATACGGAGAATGATCAGTTAATGTATTTAATGTATAATACATCATATGTGAGGAGATTAGATTCGCAAATGGATCATTTGATTCGAAATAATGAAAAGATTGTGGATGATTTGAGGAAAGAAGGAAAGGTTCATTCGGAATTAATAAAAGCAGATGTTTTGGATCAGATAGTTGGAGATATACAGAAATTCAGTGGTGATTTAGATTTTCCAATTCCGGTGGAGTATATCAGGAGTGAAGAAATTGTGAAAATTTCGAAAGTTGATGCAATTCATCAGGATGGCAGGACCATTATAGTTTTACATTTGCCGTTGGTTGATAGAGTTTCTTATCAATTATATAGAATGCATAGTGTTAATATACCACAAGGGATTAATGAGAATATTAATGGATCATTATATATTCGACCATCTCATGAATATTTAGCTTTGAGCAGTGATCAGGAGAAATATTTTAAGTTTGACCAAGACCCAGATGTGATATGTATAAAGACCCATTATACACATATTTGTCCAGCGTTGGAAGTGTTACAAGCTACCTCAGCTTCGAGAGATTGTGAAATTAATTTGTTGTTGAATCCACATAAAATGGAGTTTAATAATTGTGATATCAAGTTTCAGAATTATTTTAGGACCCAATGAAAATATTTACATGGTGATAAATCTTGGTTGCATTCAATGTGTAATTATGAAAAAACAGGATTTCATGTTTAGATAATCAGGAAGTGAATTTGATGTTGAATTATACAGGAGTTTTAAGACTAGCTTCTGGTTGTAAAGGAAGGAGTTGTAGATAGTGTTATTGTATTTGGAGAAGAGATTAGGGATGATGAGAATTTATATGTGTATAAACCAGATGTTGGTTTGAAATTTGATGAAGTTTATGGAGTGTTCAGTAAATATACTTCATACGATGTGAATGATAATGAAATGAACGAAATAATTCGACCAGTGCTTACTTCAGATAAAGTGAAATCATTATATGATATCATGATTGAAATGGACCATATAGGGACACATAGGAGAGAGAGTTACAATTCGAGTAGGATGTTATATGGAGGGTTGAGTTTCCAATTGATAATGGTTGTGTTAGTGGTTGTATTGATTGTTGGGATAAAATGTGGGGTGAAATTTCCTTGTTTGGAACGAAGGACCAATAAGAAATGTTATGACTATGAGTATAGTGTGGTGAGGAGAAAATGGAGGAATCGGTCGGGGAAAGTTGATTCTCGTAATTTTTATGAGACTGAGAGAGTTGGTGTAGGAAATGATGAAATTGTTATTGACCCAATTAATAGTACAATGAATGATTCACATGAAGTTAGCATTGATAAAGGTGTTGTTGTTTTTAAACATAATGCTGAGCATAGATGTTATGTAAGTGGACCAGTTTTTTTGTATAGACGGAAATGAATTTTCATGACATGATATTTTCATCTGTTGTAAATAGATCAATTTGACCCATGTGTTTGTCTTTGTGTTTTTTTTGTATTTTATTTTTATATATGTATATTACAGGAAGGTATAGATGTCGTATCGCAGAGATTGGGCAATGTTACATCGTAGATCAGTGGTATTTTATTTTAAAGGACATGCGTCATTGACCCAGATGATGGAAATGATACCGCAAATTCCGTTACCGGAGGCAGTTTATTTCAAGCGTGTGATGAGAATCAAGGATATGAAGTATGTTAATAAACTTATTGTGAGATATGACAATGAAGCAACTGCGAATATTGTGCAGAGGAAGAAGCAAGATCAATTTCATAATAATATTGGACCATATGATTTGGAATTTTATGACAAGGATAATATCAGTAATGAATTTTCATTGTCTAAAATTACGAATGAAGCAGCTAGGAATTATGAGAAAAATGTGTTGACCAAGAAGAACAAAAATTTTAGAGCAAGACCGAATGTGTTAGAATCAGTTAAGGAGCCAAAAGTGAGATCGGAGATACATGTTGTTAAGAAGGACAAATTTGTGAAGAAGGGTAATAGATTGTTTTGTTTATTGCCGTGGGAAGGAACTGACGCAGAAAAGGATGAGATGTTCTTTAAACATTTTATGCAATTTGGTAGTGTTAATTATTATGAGCTGTATGTAATAAACAAGGAAGATTGTGCTTTGGTTTTGTGCAGTATTTTACGGAGGCTGATGCTGAACGTGCAATGCAAAAATGTAATCCTGTTTATAGACCAACCATTGCTGCATTGAAAAAGGACCCGAAGAATAAGTTTCCTGTGGGAATGAAGAAATTTCATAATCTGTGTGGACAAGAGATTGACGTACACGTATTTGCATTACATGAGGATACATGTTGGAAGGTGTTGCAGTGTAAGAAAGAGATGGAGAGAGTGAAATTTCTTGGAAAGAACGAGAAATCTCGAGATCTTAGAGATTTCATTATGTTACGGAAACGATCTAGGAGTGAGGATGGGAAAGAAGAGGTAACATTTGCAGAAACGGAAATGTCAGAGGAAAGCAGAATGATATTGTCTGAGCCAGAACCCTCTAGATTACAGAGTAAAAGTAATGATGATGATGACCATTTGATGATTTGTACTATAGAAGAGGATGAATTGCTGGAGTCGGATGATGATAAAGAATCCGTTATTTTTAAGGAAATTGTTGTTGATTCCGATAGTAAACTTTCTATATGCTAATTCACCCATTTGTTTTTGTTGTTGACCATTGAATTTTGTATGGTTTGGACCCCATACAGAATTCTTATTTGAAATGTTTATATAGTTTAATGAGTTTGGGACTGTTGAAATTTAAGACCATAAGATAGATAGATATAGATATAGATATAGGATTTAATATAAGTTTGACCCTTATATTTTATCGAAAATAGACCCTTCCTGATTATGATAGAATAAGATAGAAGTTAATGCATGTGGATTGAGTTATGGACTTTTGAATAACAAAATTTTATTGTTTATATTTTGATTGTTTTCAGATGAACCACGTATTGAGTTTGCACTCTTTGGAGTTAATCTCTACCTTTACCATAAAGGTAGTTTTTATTGGACCAAAGGAGAGAATAGAGAAAATTTTTAGAACATTTGGTGGTTGTAGTATTGAGTTCGAGGAAATCACTGAAGGACATGCTACGGCTACCATTATTTATCACAGAGCGTCGCATTGCGGCTCATCGGCACCTAACCATAACAACAGACTCTTTATTGGACTCTGGAAATTGCGACGTTCAAGACAACCAAGTAAATTCATCAAGTACTATTATTGAGCTTATACAAATAGTAGATTTTCGTTCTATTCCAGTTATTCAGTGTAAAGTTGAAATTCATAGAACTATATTTTCTTGCGGAATTTTTGGACATTTGATACGAATTGAAATTGCGGAGCAACAATACATTAAAGAATTAAGTTACGAACAATGCGAATTAATTCATGAAACGGGTATTTTTAAGTATGATAATTTTCACACTATTTCGGATTTAAAGATAAATTCAACAACTACTAAAGGCATTGATTTTGCGGGAAGTACGGCAGATAGATCGTGTTCTAGTGCTGCTTATGCAGACAGTTTTGGATCATGCAATAATGTCTTCGTTCGTGGCTTAATCAAAATTACGTTGATACAAAACAATGCTAGAGTAAACTTAAAAAATGATAAATTAACACTAAGTTCAGGAGTAGTTTGTAAATTTTCAAATAAGAATTGTATGGATATGGAGGAAGGAAATACGTTTTAGCATATTTTATCGGAAGGAAAATGTTTTGAAAATTCATATGAAGTTTTATTTATAGGAGTAGCAATTAAATCTTTTAGTACAGATAGTAAAGAAATAGTTTATTTTGTAAATGCAAATGAAATAACATTTGCATTAGCTACAAAAAACATTGAATTTCATTGTGATAGAGAGTTAATTCGCACTGAGCATCCAAAACTATTTATTGCAGAAAACGACAGTAACTTAAATAAATATTTTTTCGATATAGATAAAGTAAAGGAGAAATAGTTAACAGAGTTAATTTAGACTTGTTCATATATGTAAACTCAAAGTTTGTTTATGTAGAAAGACATTTAAGAAATCAAATTAATGATTTATATATTAATTTAATTACTGAAAAGTGCGAGCTTGAGAAAAAAGTGATTCCAAATTCCTTATCCATTGCCAATATTGCTCCTGGTGAGTTTGCGTATAATATTATGAAAAAACCAGGTTATATGGTGAAAGTTGCGGGAGAAGTTGTACATTTAATCAAATGTGTTCCAAAATCAGTAGTAGTATTGCATATAGAAGATTGCTATAATCATTTACCAGTTTCTATGGGAAATGAAACTTGGTTTTTAACACCATAAACCCATATATTAATCAAGAGAAGTATTAAAGTAGATTGTAATACAATTGTACGAGCGTATTACGAAATTGATGGCCGTTGGATTAAACTTATACCGAAGCCAACAGTGTCTATTCCACCGAATGTTATTAAACCAGATACTCATTTAGGATGGATATTTCAAGCTGTAAAAAATTTAGCGACGAATGGCATTTATTCACAAACAGATTTGGATAAATTACAGGAACAGTTCATGTTTCCTCTGGAAAAAACACAAATTTTGAATGTTATTGCAAAAGATATGGCCGGTGATGTAAGCGATGGAGTTACATTTTCAGAAAATACGTTAACGAGTATTGCAGAAAGTACTTGGAGAAAAATATTTGAAAAACTTACTACGTGGGGATCCTTTACATCAGGAATTTTCATGATTATAGTAATACTACACATTTGCAAATTGATAATGGTCACTATAATAAGAGGATATGCTTTACATGCAGTATATGGATGGTCTATTAGATTATGTGGAGTTGTTTTCAGTTCTTTAACCCATTTATTCATTTCTATGAGAAATACAGAAACAATTACGAATTGTGCAAAATCAAGAAACTATAAAGAAGAAAAATAAGAAGAGTTAAAGAAGTTAAAATTATTTCGCAAAATGCTCAACCTTTGGAAGCTGAGACATCATTTACAACAGCAACTTCTTTACCACCTATTCCTAATAGCTCGAATTTAGATATTTTTTCGTTAGATTTACGTTAGTTTCTATTATGTCATAGTTTGTTAAATATTTTATAAATGTCTTCCATTATCTAGGGCCCCGAGGGAATTACATCTCAAGATGTAATGCAATCTAGAATTACATCTAGGATGTAATTTATTTTTATTTGTTTTTTTTAAGAGAGGCTTAGGAAAAATTATTGAAGAAGGAGAAATAAATATAACTATGTGGTTTAGTTTAATGGTTGAATTATTATTATTATGATTATTAAATATTGTTACAAATAAATATATTATATTGTTATATTGTTATATTGTTGTTGTTGTTGTTGTTATATTGTTGATATAAATTTCGGTCCAATGACTACATGGTGGTGGTCGTTGAACACCACTATGTACACGCGTTTGTCGGCGCTGTTGTAAACTTGTAGCTCGTAGTACATAAGGTTACCGATATTCCATGTGTCGGCTGCGGATTCATAAGCTCCTTTCTGGAGTCGAGCGTTGCGAAGTCGCTCGCATTGGCGCCAACTGCGTGTGGCTGTCCAATCTTCGAACTGGAAAAAGAAAACATTAGTATTTATTATTATAAAACATTATATTTGTTGTAAACTAGAAGGTAGTAGGTTCGGGAGGTGGCGCTCTACCCTCCTGGCGAGCTCGCTTACAGTGTCTGGTATGTTGCCAGAGCTGAAACTATTATAGCATATATGGATATAAATTTACGATTAAAAAGTATACTTACGCATACTGCGCTGCGTCATTTTTGCGGGAATCCGTACATATTGTGTGAATAAGTTGAACTGTGCAGTTAATTAAGCTATTGCACATTTTATAGCCACAAAACTGCTTTTGTGGTATAATTGCAATTAAGTTATTTTGTAAATGGAACATATTTTAGGCCCCGAGGTGTACCGCCCTATGACGTTATCATATTTTTTATCTTTGAACTATTCGATAGATGGTTGGAAATTTATAATTTGGCAAATCGGGGAAAAACACAAATCTTTTAAAATTCAAATCGTAACATGGTTTATGTAAGTTTCAAGAGTTTTGTTGATTGTCACACTTTTAAAGCTAAGAGCTCAGCTAACGCTGAGTTGGCGAAAACGCTGACTAAGCTTTATACTTTTGAAAGCGTTATACTATGAAACTGCAATACTGTATGTAGGAATACAAAATGTTTAAATTAATATTCAATATTGTTGTAAATTTGTAAACCAAGTTCAGGCTTTAAAAGAGTCGAATTGGCCTCGTTTTAATTAGTCTCGTGTTTAAGTCCGAACTCCGTACCTTGCGGTGCGTAAATGTGCGGAGAATTTTATTGTACAAGTATGCAATTGTGAATTAAGAAGAAAATACATAATCAATCAAACTAGAAAACGAAACTGAGAGTGCAAACATTTACAACAAAACCTATCATCCATTCTCAAAATAAAACGAGCAAGCAGAAAGAAAAAGACGAGGATAGCAGAATCAGTAAAACAGGACAAGAGAAACAGAAAAAGGTAAGTCAAAAAATTATACTAATATACATATCGGAGCGGGTAACGAGTCTATAAAGCCTAGCCATTTGCCACAATTCTATACGCGCTCTCAATAAATAATTGAAATAGAATATTCACACTAATACTGTCCTACCTATGTGGTGAGAGTGTAGGTGGGACGTAACACCACAATGTCCAAAAGTAAGGATTCTTCGGGGAGTTCTGCGAATGAGGACAGAATGGTAGATCCTAAGGACGCTGCTCCGATGCCTTCCGCCAATCGGTCTTAATTACCCAGTTTAGTGAGGGGAACGAAGTTTGTCCGGAATCAGAGAACTCGGAGGATGAGGATATCCAGGTGTATAAGAGTCCAGGAGAAAGTGAGATTGAAGAGGTAATGAACCCTGATTCGGTAAAGATTAAGAAGACTGGTCAGAAGAAGGGAAAACCACCCATTAAGAGCATCCTGAAGAATCGGTTACGAGATTCTTCATCTTCTAGTGATGAACTAAATTTAATTAATGGCCCTTTGCAATCCACCATGCGGAGATCTGCTGTCGGTGGAGTTGAAGGACGGTTGAGTTTGGAGGACCTGTCCGGAATCGAAGCGGAAACTTCCGTTCAAAATAGATCGCTAGCGGATGTTACTCAGAACCCACAGTCCCTTTAAGAAATGCCAGGTCTTTGTCATCGTTGCCATTGGAGAGAAGTGGTAATGTCGAGTTTACGGAAGAGGAGAAAAGAGCTAGAGACTCTAGTAACAATGAGACCTTGAGAGAATGGGCGTTGGATTATGCGAAAAGAAACACGCATCCAATTCGGTCCAAATCTCCTATAAAGAAATTGAGAGCCAGTTCAACTGCTTGGCAAGGGGAAGATGATTTTGAAGATGTAACCGATTGGCGTAATCTGTCTCCTATAGAACAGGTCGACATTGAAGAGGAGTCTGATAATGACAATTCTACTGCCGTTGGAATTCGCGGGACTACAACTGTTAGGAAATTAGCAGTGCCTGCCGTTGTTCAATCTCCTGTATCAAGTAAGGAAACGGTGGTTAGTTTTGGGAGAGTCAACAGTAATGAACATCCAGAAAAATTTTCAGCTGTAGCAGGTTCCATTGCTGTTGGTGAAGATCCTTGTGACTCTAATTTATTTTTGAAGATGCTGACTACGAGGGGTAACCTATTTGAAAGACAACATAGTCTATTTCGTTTCCCAAGATTTAGAAGTGAATTCGGGCACAAATAAATTACTAGTAGATTTAGATGCTTTGCGGCTATCAGATCTAGCTGGACAACAACCCAAGTTGGGTGACGTTATTGTTACCTTAAAAAGAAAACGTTTTATTTTTAGTTTGGTGAAATGAAGCCTTCCATTTTGCGCATATGCCTTTTGAATTTAAAGCATATTATTAGAAAGAAAAATTTAAATCTTTTAGATTGGCTAGGATGGGTGAGCTTACTGATAGTTTGTCAAGAGGAGCCCTTCTGAAGTAGATTAAATCAATTTTTACCAATATGAAAATCTTTGTTACAATTTGCCTAAGTACATGTCGTACTTTGCCGGCAGAAGAGATACCAACAGTTCTGCGTGATTATCACAACAGTTTATTTGATGGACATGGGTATGGGTGAGGAATGGGTAAGACCTTGTGACACGGCAGAAGAGGGCATCTGTCATTGTAGACGACGCTTGCACCTCCACTTCGATACAATAGTCTTCCCCGCTTCTACAGTGGGGCTCGAAGGCCTCCACTCGGCGATTCACAATCTCTCTCTCACGCTCTCTCGGCTGTGTACGCACACACGAGTGCTCGCCCACTCATACATACGCGGCTCTGCAGCTCGCCGCGCCGCTCGTTGGGCGCCATACACTTGCTGCGCTGCCGGCGCCTCGTGCTTCTCGATGGTGTCATGGCGGCGGCTGTGGCCCGTCGGTGCGCCTGCTGGCTCTGCGCTCGACCAGCTGCTGTTCTCCTGGCGCGTTTTCTCTCCTTCTCTCTCCTTTGGCGCATCACCGCATTGCTGCAGTATCACCGCACGCGGCGCCTGGGGCAGTCCAGGTATCCGTGCCCCTTCTGCCAGCAATTGAGGCATGTATACGGGGGCAGATCGAGGGCCGCCTGCAGCCCATCGAAGAGCAACCCGGTCACCTTGACGTGCGACCGACGTCCGCTCTTCCTCTAGCGGCGTGGAGCCGCCTCCACCTCTTCTACGCCGGAGCAGAGCTCGACGGCCCGTTGTTCACGTAGCGGGAGCGTGTCGCGCGCGGAAGCTACCGCTACGTTGAGCCTTGCGGGGGCGTCGGGCCGAGCGGCGGGCTCGACTCTCGTGGGTGGGCCGGGGCCGTAATTGAGCGTGGACGGCGGGCTTCCTCCTCCTCTAAGTCCTTCTCCCTGAAAGGAATGTCGACGATCCGCGGCTCGTCCAACCTCCCGTAAGGTTGGGGCCGGATCCTCCATTCTCCCTCCGCCGGAGCTTGGTTCAACGGCCGGCAAATCCCCCCGAGGTTGGGGATTTCCCTCCCAGGAGCTTCTCTCGGGGTCGTCGAGTGGTTATTGCTCGGCTCGGCGGGCCGCTACCTGTCGGAGGAGGTCCTCCCTCAGACGGCATTCCTCGCCCATGGCCAGTCGAAACTGTGTGGGACATAGTCACTCATTCTAAAACCAATTCTTATTTTAGTGCAGATAAGCGGATATTTTCAGGACAATACAGTTTTCCCATCACCATTTACTTACATGCACAACGCTACACAGTTTTGGCACTCACAGCATCTACTAATACTACTTTTTGGACCCGTCGCGTAAGGTGTGGCTAGGATGCGGCGTGATGTACTTCCGTAAATCACTGACATGGACCTTGGCTATCTTCCGCCGCTTCCCACCCTCCGTTTGCAAGTCGTATACCAGGGCTGACCGTTTATCCCAGTCCTGGTGGCTTTCTACGCACATTGCAAAAATGGTTTTCAGAGTTCTGTTGATCCTCTCTACCGGGGGGGGGGGGGTTGGGTTGGCTTGGGCATGATACGGGGAAGTCGTAATATGCACTACTCCGTATTTGGCTAAGACAGAGGTGAGGGTCGTATTAACGAACTCTGTCCCATTGTCGGTTAGAAGGTACTCGGGGGTTTCCCATCGAAAGAGAATCAGTTCTTCAAACGCCTGTAACACGGCTTTCCCGTCTGCTTTTCTAAGCGGTTTAACCTCAATCCACCGTGAGAAGAGATCTTCGAAAACCAGCAGATATTTGTTCTGACTTTTACTCCGGGGAAACTCCATCATATCGGCTGTCACCACCGTCCAGGGTTCTTCGACTAACCTTCTCCCCATTAGTCCCTGCGGACCCTGTTGGCTGACCTTGTATTGTTGACACGAAAGGCGAGAATACACTTATCGGTAGACGTCCCTATACATGCCAGGCCATAAATACTCTCGGGCTAGGGGATCATATGTTTTACCGATCCCCATGTGTCCAGAGTTTGCAACATCGTAGGTGGCCGAAAATACGCTTTCCTTCTCCTCTTCGGGGACCACGAGCTTTCAGTCGTCTTCTCCTTGCGTGATAGGTTCTATCATTAGATCTATCTTGTATCGATAGAGTGTCCCTCGCCACTCTGGGAACCTTTTGTGATTTTCTAGGACATCAGCTCTGCAACGGAGGTACGAACTATCGACTGTCTCTCCCAGGGTGGCTATTTCAGCTTAAAACATACGCGATAGGGCGTCGGGTACTTCGTGATCTTTCCCCGGGCGGTGTTCGATCGCGAAATCCCATTGCTGTATTTCTGCAACCCACCGGGCTAACCTCCTCGTCGCCTCTTTTAGATTTCTCAACCATTTGAGTGCACTGTGGTCGGTGATTACGGTGAAGTGATACCCCTCGACGTACCTATCAGACCTAGACAATCCCGTTCGGTGATAGTGTAATTTCGCTCAGCCTTGGTTAACATGCGGCTGACGAACACTATTGAGTGTTCTCCATCGTCAAATTCTTGAGTGAGAACGCGATATTGCTCGCGTCACATTGTATACAGAAAGGCTTTGTGAAATCCGGTCTTGCTGTTGATCCTTCTCCCGTGACCAAGCTCGACTCTTATGGAGTAAAGCTGTGAGAGGCGCTTTCAAGTCAGATGTGTCTTTCACAAACTTGTCGTACCACCCAAATCAACCCAGTAATCAGGTGAAACACAACGTTCTTCGCAGAGTAGCATCAAAACTGTTCAAGATTCTTTGTCGTATTCTTCTCTCGTAGCTGAATTTCCTGACATTACTCGACCACCAGGCTTACCTCGAAACATTAAACATGAAACGGTTCATCACATTCGTATGAGTCCTGGTCCACCGGTTACAAGTAAAACTCGTCGATTAAATCCTGAAAGATTAAAAATTGCTCGACAAGAATTTGATGATATGTTACTGATCGGTACTACTCGCCAATCCGACTCGCCAATCCGACCAAGTTCTTGGTCTTCTCTTGTAGATTTGGCACCAAAAGATAACTCATCTTGGCGTTCCTGTGGTAATTTTCGCGCCTTGAACGCTCTAACAATTCCAGATCGTTATCCTGTTCACCAAATGCTTATATCACAAATAATTGTGCTTGCGGATTTAGCTAAGCTGTGCTATAAAGTTATATACGATAATAGAAAACTAACTGGTCCATCGCACGACGTGAATATCACCCTTGTTTCGCACAGGCGTTATTTAAACGCCGTGTAATAATAGGACACTTAGCTCACACGTATCATAATACACTATTGTATTTTCAAACAAGGAATTCATTTTACTATGATCTTTAAATGGAATCATTTTCGCTAATATTGGAGCGTACGTGTGAGAAAGATAGACGTGCTAATATAAACAGCACACGAGTGCCAAACCATGCTATAAAAATGTTTATTGCTAAAAAATGTATTGCTAATTGAGTTTTTGAAATGAAGGTTTCGATTTTTTATGAACGTTATTTGTTTTAAGAAATCTTATTATTTTCAAACATGGTCTGTGAGAAGATTGTGGAATAGAGACACGAAGCGCGGTTACGATACGCGTGGAACGGCAAGCGATTGTGTATATTGTAATGAAATAAACAAATTTCATTACGGAAGAAATACAAGCACGTGAACAGATACGCAACAACGAGGAAAAATCACGACTATTGCGCACTAGCCGAAAAACTCGAAGAGACCTCGAGAATAGGAATTGCCCTTAATGCAGCACACAACACGGGCAGGTAATACGTAGATGCGGAAGGCCGACGCTTTGAGGAAATCAAGAGTGGAAGATTGAAGAAAAGCGTAAACAAGTGTCATCATCGATAGAGAAGCGCCGAGAAAAACCTTCGACGGTCACGTAATTAGGCGTGGCAGCGGAAAGTGAGAGGGCCCAGCGCCAAAAATCACCTACCTGCTTAAATAGAGAAGATAAGCGGCGGCGCGGTCACTAAGTTCACAGACCGAAAACTGATCAGTACGATCGATTGACCGCAAGTGCGTGATCTCTATATACGCAGACACAAATAGTCGACAAGTACTCGAACCTGTATAATTGTATTCTTTTGAACGCGCGCAGAAAACACGAAAAGCAGTAGTGCGCGAGTCTTTCGTAATCAAGTAAACGGAGAAGACATTCCGTTCGAGAAAGAAAAGAGAGAGAGAGAGAGATAGATACGGAGCATAGAACGGACCGACCGAATACCTGTAAAAAGGCCCAGACGCGGCGGCGCCGTATACTCTCTCTCTACGAAGGAAGACCCTCACAGCGGGAGATTACCGAGCGGCAGCATCCAGCATCGACTTCTACATATACATAGATATAGATATACACGTACACATACAACACACCGAGAGTAGCAAGGTACTTTTTCTCTTCCTAAAATATCTGAGTCTTTCATTTCTATACTGATCTCGTATTTTCCGACCCCTCACCCGGTAATGCGATCATACAACGATCGCAAAGCAAGGGGCAATTATTACTAAATTCATGTTCAATAAATAAATGAATAAATATATACATATATACTTTTCACATAACGTATATCAGAGTCCTTTATTTATTTCCCTTGGAACCATCGCGAATTAAGAAGTTGTATATACATGTTCAGACGTAACAATATCTGACAAGTGAGAGAGTGAGAATATTACAAAGGGAGATTTATACGATTCTAAGTAATATAATAAAAAGTATCTAGTGAAATAAAGTCTTGTTCATTCCAGTGAAACCGCTTTCGCAAATCCGAGCGAGGGGGCTAAGATTCTCCAGACCTCCTCCGAGATTATGAAGAGAATTAAAATACATTAATAGTGCGAAGTTTTCGGGCCTCGAATACGAGCCGCTCAGTCACATATTTTATCCATAACAATTATAATATTTCACTATAATAAAATGCTTCCCTAACATTACTAAACAATTCAAAGATAAAGTATAAACATGTTATAATCCGAATAAAATTGTCGTATATTTACCACTAGATAATCGTTACTCTTTAAGTTTATTTTAAATGCATAAAACTTACAGCGTGAGTCTTAATCCATGATTCGATACTGATTTCCGGTAAATAATAAGCTTTAATATATGCTGTTACAAATTCTTGGTGTGGCATGGGTCTAAGTGTTGTTATAAGTTCAAATTTTGATACAAACTGTGTAAAATCTAGTTGCATCAAAGCACGTCCTTCATTTGAACATTTTTTTACTGCTGCAAAACTGTAAAGGATACCATATTTGTAACTTTTATAATCGCATAACTGATTTAATAATTTAATTGTTGTTATTACCCGTCTACAAATAAATGAGCTAATACATGCGATACACTTTCCCAAATTGATTCATTTATTTCATTAGTTAAAGGTAGATTGTGTTCAATAAGTGATATTTTTTCTTTGATAACTCGAATTTCCTAGAATATACATAAATAAATTTATATAACTATATTCATAATTATATCGAAAGGAGGTTCATCTTACTCAGAATCAACGAATAAATATTAATAAAAAAATAATAAAATGAATAAAAAATATAGAGCAGTATAAGAAAAAACAGTCTATTTTCTTCTAACTCTTCAAAGAAATCAAATTATAAGAAACTCTGAAGTGAACAAGCTAGTCTAGAGACAACTCTAGAATGTCACCTGAATTATTTCCCACCATTTTTCTTATTTTGCACTAAAAGTGTAGTGAATTTTCAAGGTATACAATGTTAAAATTAACATTAATTCTTATTGCGATTGCTTTTGTGACATTTTTCCAATTTGAAGTGATTCGCTTAACGACAACTGTGATGAAGGTAACTCCGAATGTCTACCGCCCCGAAAAAAGGATTGTCATTTATCAGCTGTTTAACTGAAATTTCATAACACATAGTGTTTTGGTATTTATAAATCAAAGGTTAGAAAAATTTTTAGTAAATTGTCAGTAAAATTAATGCTACACCGGAAAGTGCATTTTTCTACAGCTTCAAAATACGTTTGAAAAGAAAGGCTGCAAAACGTTTAGAGGAGTCTCCGGCAGGTATGTTGCGCAAATTCAGTGGTGTAAAGGCCGGAATTCGGAGTTAATTTCAAAACGGGAGAATTTAAAGAAAACTATACTCCGAGTACGAAGACAACATCTTTCGCCTAATCCAAGTTCACTAACAGAACTGATGAGTTTTCAAAAACAGTGACTGACAAATTCTTAATCTGCGACTCGAACAATTAGAATGAATCGAACTAAAGCCGAGTATTGATTTTTACGATTTCATGAAATCCTGAGATGTTAGCAACAAACTCAATCTGGTTTCTTGATGAAACTTTGAAAGTTAACAAATTATAAATAAAAAGAATAATTGTAGATAAGTGCGTGTACTATATCTAGATTGAATTTATTCTTCGATAATTGTTTAACAATCTTGAATGAAGAATCTATTGATCTCCCCGAGACAGTGAATAGGGAAAGGTTTAAATTAAAAACCGTTTCGACGAACATTGTCGTTCACATCAGGAAAATGTAGAGTATTTACATGGTCTATACATACAGAGAATTCTTTTCCTCGGCTAATACCAGCGGGGCGGGGGATAGGGAACAGTCTGACGCACGTTACGTTGACACGGCTAATCGACAACTGATTTGAAAGTGAGTGTCGAAACATTGACTATAGGAAGAAAGAGATTTGAATTTAACCCTTTCCCTAGGGACTGCCTAGGGGAAATCGATAGATTCCCCTTATGAAAAAAGCTTGCAGAATATTATGTAGGGAAACATACACAGGATTGTGCAGGGAAATCTATATGTATCTGTGCAGATTTATGTAAAGATGAATCTAGAATAATCCACTTGTGTCTATGGAATCAGATAAAACTAAATTCAATTCATTTTCATTGTTAGTTAAATTATCTGACCTGCAATAAAAGGGATTTATAAAGATGCCCTTGACATTTAAACACAAATCGAATATATATGAACAAATGCTATGATTTCTACTTCACCGCCATATGTACCATTCATAAGTACTTTTATTGAATGGTTCAAAATAGTTCCAATTTTCAGAAATATATTTTACAATTTTGGTCCTAAACAAAAAATAAGAAAAACAACGAATTAGACAATTGCCATCTCCTAAGATTTTTATTTTATTAAGTAAACATATGAATGCGATGTAGCATTGCAGATGCTAATTTTGAATATGTATTCATATCCTGTGAAACGGAACATCCATCTCATCAGACGTTGTCCTGGATCTTTTCTGCTATGCATCCAATTTTGTGGTTCGTGGTCACATACTAGAGTGAATTTCTTACACAGCAAGTATGGTCGAAATTGGTGTAATACATATAATACTGCTAAACATTCATTTTCTGTGGTGCTATAATTCCTTTCAGATTTGCTTAGCAATCTTGATAGGAATTGAACAGAGTGTTCAAAACCATCAGTTTCTTGACTAAAGACCGCAGCGATTGCGAAATTTGATGCGTCCGTAGTCAATATAAATTCTTTATCGAAATCTGGGAACTGTAGAATGGGTTCCATAATCAGACATTGTTTTAATTCATTGAAAGTGTCTTCACATGTTTGGCTTCATTCAAATTCTTATTTTTCTATAACAGGTCGATCATTGGCTTTGTTTTATCAGAGAAATTTTGTATGTATTTTTTGTAATATCCAAACATTCCCAAAACCTCCATAATGTTTGTGCGACATTTGAGTCTTGGCAATTTTGCAATGGCTTCAACCTTTTTGGGGTTTGGTTTGATACCATTTGCACTAATTATATGTCCCAAAAATGCGAATTCTCTTCTAAAAAATTCGATTTTATCTAGTTCTAATACCAGTTTAGCGTGTCTCAATCTTTTCATTAGATTGCGTATCCTTTGCTCATGTTGTTTGAGAACTTTGCCGTACACTATAATGTCATCTAAGTAAACTAGCATTTCTATATTTTGCAGGCCGCGCAGGATTTTTTCCATCAAGCGCTGAAATGTGGCGGTTGCGTTCTTTAATCCTTCTGGCATGCGTCAATATTCATAATGACCATTGAGTGTGGTGAATGCAGTTTTATAACAATCTTCGGGTGCTATGGGTATTTGTTGAAACCGTGACGCGAGGTCGAAAATCGAAAAATAGACTAGTTGATCCATTATATCTGCTATTTTGGATAGCGGATACGCATCCCTTACTGTCTTTTTGTTTAACTCTCTAAAATCAATTACCATTCTCCATCTTGGATTGCCTTGACTGACTGGCTTTTTTGGTATTATCCATTTAAGAGAAGTATATGGTGAATTTGATTCACAAATTATTTTGTCTTTTAATTTTTTCTGCACACTTTCTCGCACTTTATCTTTGTGCTTAGGTGGATGTCTATATTGTTTTGGATTTTTAGGTACATTGTCTTCTAGATGAATATTGTGCTGAATCATGTCTGTGCAGGGCAGTTTATCCCATGGTAACAGAAATCTATCCAAGTAGTCATCGATGATTCGATTCACTATTTGGAGTTCCTCGTTGATTAAGTGGTATCTCCTGATGGCAGCTTTTATTTTCCGGAAATATTTTCTTTCTGGAATGTTTGTCACAATTTCTCCGTGA
Organism: Philotrypesis tridentata; assembly: GCA_018906965.1. Taxonomy (NCBI): domain Eukaryota; kingdom Metazoa; phylum Arthropoda; class Insecta; order Hymenoptera; family Pteromalidae; genus Philotrypesis; species Philotrypesis tridentata. The sequence goes on along the minus strand of JACCIB010000441.1, from coordinate 27,783 downwards.
AATTCACTATCAGTTTCTTCTAGAAACGTGGGTCCAACATTGAATGGTATTAGTTCTTTTGGATTGACTTCAATTGTTACTTCTTATTGGCTAGTGTTGATCGCCAAGATTTTGCACGTATTGTTATCGTTCAGGACTATCCCTTCGCAAATGAAGGCATCTGCATAACCCGCATCAATGCATAGAATGTAGCCATCTAATAAATTTGTTTTTAGCAAATTTATTTACACTATTTGTCTAGCTGGAATGGTATATTTGACTTTGTCTGTATTGGGTGTATTCGTTATGTCTATGACATCGTCTTTGTCTATTTTTTGCATCTTCAATTTTCAATAAACTGTCGATTTTCAGTAAACTGTCGAGTGGAGTGCGTTCGTAAAAGTGATTTTCGTTCGCGCCGGTATAGAAGCACCTTAAGGTTGACGCTCGAGTTCGATAATCGATCGAGTGTATCGAGCGCGGCGCCCCAAGTATTTAGTATAACTATATGGTGCGCTTATACGCTGCTGTGGCTAACCTCGTGCGCGTAGCTGTTAGTGGCCGAGCCAGTTTTCCACCGGTGGAAAATTGGTGAAAAAGAGATCAAAGTGTGTGAAACTGATACGCGGTAGCTTGGGTGTCCTGTACTAGTGTGTGGCAGTTTAAAGTGTGTAGGTCAGCTTGGAAAATCAAAAATTATGTATAACTTAGGGGCACAGTATTGTCAGATGAGTACTATATTTTGTTAAAAAAAATTTTGCAAAAATTACCAAAAGCACTCTTGCTTTGTTGTAAATTTTGATTGTTTTATTTTTCAGCTCCAGAGCACGGTGGTTCTACTAGGATAGTTGCTGTTTGTTCAGTTTGTATGTGTTTGGAGAGTGTTATCGGCCGGGGTCGCGTTACTCTCGGCATTCACCGCGCTTATAGAACTCACGTCTAGAGGGTCGATGTCCATAATGAACCGCCATGCTCCCGGAGGTAGTATAACCGATTCGGATCCCGAGTCAACGGCGGTAGTTTTCGCCATCAACGCCCTCTCCAGGGCTGTGGTGCTGCCATCGATTTCCGATGATTCCCTAGTCGGTTCGACCGCCAGCACGCGCCTCTATTGATCTTGACAGTATTTCCCGGATTCGCGTTTCTTCGCTGAGACTCAGCTGATAACGATACTATTCGACGCGTTGCAGTGCCGTGTTCATAAGTATGCATCGCGTGTCGAGCGAATCAGCATAGTGGAGCCTGTATAACGGTTATATTTCTCGACTTTCGAGTACCAATGCACGCGGACTCATCTCCGTCGTAAATGTCTTGTATGGCTCAACATAAGTAAAAACCATCGTGTTCGTTTTTAACAGCTAAGATTACATTTTCCGCGTACAGTCGTGCGCGGTTCGCGTGTCTTGCTTGCAACGGCTGCGCTCTTTTCGTTGAATTGCAGTCCAACGACATTTGTCTAATCTTTTTGGCTCTACTTATTCTATATCTCTTATACATTAATCTGTTCGTTGGCTAGCTGATACAATTACTCGCGCAGCAGATCGGGATTCACTTCGCCATAATTGATAGCCGGGTTACACGAGAGAGCGTCAGTGTTCACGTTCTTTTTGCCCGGCCGGTAGATTATATTGAAATCGTAGCCGATAGAGCCGCTTTTAACGGGTTCAAACGCACGTCGGGTTTTCTCGTCGTGTGAATATGTTTGAGCGCTTTATGATCCGTGACTACCGTAAATCATCTGCCATACAAATAGCAGCGAAACTGCTCTTTTGCGAACACGATCGCTAGCAGTTGTTTATCGTAGGTCGGATACTTGAGTTCGCTGCCTTTGAGGCAGCGAGCAGCGAACACACATGGCTGGCCCTCTCCCAATTTCTCCTGACTCAAAATGGCGCCCACAGCGAAATCTGAACTATCTGTAGAAACTATACATGGTTTAGTTAAATCGGGAGCTTTTAACACCGGTTCGGTGGATAAAATCTTTTTCAGCCTTTGGAATGACGATTCATGCTTTTCCGTCCATTCGAACGAAACGTCGTCTTTCGCTACGTCGTACAGCGGCTTTACTACTTCGCGAGATTTTCGATGAAGCGGCGGTGATATTTGAATAACTGCTTTACCTTATACGCGTGTGATGGCACCGGATAATTGACCATGGCGTGAATTTTTGCCGGGTCTGTTTTTATAAATCGGCCGCCAACAATGTGTCCGAGCACGTGAGTCTCTCGTTTCAAGAATTGACATTTTTCGGGCTCTACGGTCATGTTAACCTCCAGCAAGCGCTTCAGCGTCGAGCGTTTCACTGAATACCATTAAGTTATTCAGGTAGATTTCTACTTCGTTACCCTGCAGGCCGCGTATCGCGAGAGACATGGCGCGGATGAAAGTAATCGTTGCCTCTTTTAGATCCGTGGCCATGCGATTAAATTAAAGAAGCTGTTATTGGTAAGCCGGTCAGGTGTATAGATTCGGGATCCATCTCTATCTGATGGTATCCCTGTTTCAAATTCATGACCGAAATATAATTCGCGGAAGTGAGATTTTCTAATATATCGCTCATGAATGGAAAGGGGTGGCAGCAGCCCTCCGTTTCCTCATTTAAGCGCCGAAAATCTGTTACGAGCGGAAACCGCTTGTTCCTCTGCGCATCAGGCTTTTTTGGAACAATCTATAGGGCCGAGGAGTAGTTGGAATTGGACGGCTCTACTATTCCCTGCTCGCGTAGCTTCTCTAGTTCTATCGCGATTTGTTCCTTAATCGTAAGCGAGAATCGGAAACGGCCGCAGTATATCGGCTTGTTTGACTTAAGCACGATTCGCGTTGCCCGCTAATATTGCTGTTCTAGTTGACCGCGGGGTATCGTCCACCATACTCGCGCGCATAATGCTGACAATTTCATCCTGCGTTTGCTAGTCATCGCGCGATCAGCATCATTGTTTTGGCATCCACGCTTTCCGCGCTCGTGAAAAGCAACTGATTGTAGTCCGCTTGTTCCTTATTGCGCGTTTCGACCTGCGCTGACTCACGGTTGGCTATGAGTTCGCGTATTTGCGCTACAATTTCTCGCTCATCGAGTGATCAAGCCTCGGATGTTATTGGTTTCCACACTTTAACGTTCACAATGTTTTTGATTTCGAGCAGGTTGCCGACGCCTGCCATACATCGCTCACCGATTTTGAGCCGCTCGGTTGTTTTGAAGGGCTTTCAGAACGGGCTCCACACGCTATCTTGATGCTCCGTGCCGATCTCCAGCCCATCGATCCGGCGGCGCAATTCGGTGATGCCTAGCATATCGTCGTTAGCCTGCCCGCCGTTGGTTGCCCCCACGCTTGCCAGCGATGCCAGCAGGGCTATGGGATCCGTGGCTTTTGCTAACTCGCGGCTCTCATCGATCGAGGATCTCATGAAGTCGCTTACGCGTGGGGTATCATCGAGTCTCTTAAACAAATTTTCGCGCGTTTCCTTCCAGTTATTCGTCATCCGCGCGCTTATCCTCCGACTCTCGCTCGAAGGGACCGATTGCACGCTTTCCAGGCTTAGCGTGCACCACAATCACCGCTTCGTCTCCGGCGACATACGGTTATAAATAAGGAAAATTGTGCGCTTGCAATAGCCTTTTATTTGTTTCAGGGTCGCTCTCCGCCGAGTTAAGCTTTTGGCGCTTGCTAGATTAAAATAATATTTATTTCGCCGTCGCTATTGCGGCTGTCTCGTTGGGACGCGAGCTCGTTATACTCTTTGCCGCTTTGATTATCTTTATTCGCATCATTTATGCGGATGTTCGCATGACGAGTTTTAGTTGCTGAGAGTCGCACTAACTGCGATAACCAGACACAAGGCTGGAGGAGGGATAAATAATTCGCGAATGCCAAGCCGCGCGTACAGTCAAACGTACTTACAGTGCGATGACGATGCTTGAAGTTTGCATGATAGCGGCTGGTACGGTAGGATGGAGATGGTTGCTACGACCTCTGCGGTTTGGTCCACGGGATGTCTTCCTCGGAGGCTCAGGCGAGCTTAGTTGTCTGAGATCGGCTTTGCGTGGCTTCGCAACGCTCGCCGGCGTTTGCAGAAATTGGCTCTACGCTTTATGTTTTGAGCGGAGCACGGGTTTTTCGTGAGTCGCGGTTTAGATAGTGCTCGATTCAGATGATAGCTTCGTAGCCTCTCGTGACTCCCTGTATCCGGAAGCAAAACCACGACTCTTTTTGGCACTGCGTCCCGTTTGCTGCACCGCTCTAGCACTGTTCGCACTGTGCGGTGTTCGCTGGCTGGCGGGATTGATTATATTGTTTTTTTTTAATTAGTGCTAACTGATGCTTCGCGCTGCTGGTGTACGCAGTCGCTCTGTATCCGCATACAGTTGGCGAACTCGAATGCAACCAGCTGATGTTCACTGCCTCACTGGTTAATGTATGCGAACACTACACTAATCATCTGTTCCACTCACGAGGGAACAATAGCGCGGCGTCCGATTGTTCCCTATTCCGGTATTGTCTTTAAGCTCGGAAAAATTTTCCGAGCCTCGGTGACCTGAGCTCTCCGTTTGCTCGGTTGACACACGACCAGATAAAATTCACGGCACTTCTGATACTGCTTCGCTGCCTTTCTGGTGTTCACCGATGGTCAATGAGTTTTCGCGGTGTGTGCTTCTACGCGGTTGGCAGCAAGTCGTTCAAGGTCGTGTGTGTCCGGGCGAAACGAGCAAATGTCGTTCATTCAGAGAGATGAAGAGAGCTCTGCTCTGCTTCGTGGTCGCCGGCGTTCTGCCTGCGAAGCCTCCGGTGTGATGAGTCGAAGGATACAGTCTCTAACACAAAGTGCAAGCTTGCACCCGAGCCTAAAAGCTCGTACTTGACAACATAGCATAAAACTTCAGAAAAATCATGTTAAATGAAAAAAAAGTGATTAAAATAGGTGCTTCGGTTGCACAGGAAATAAGTTTACAATTAAGGTTCTAAAAAACCGGTGCGACCACGCGCGCTGATTTCACTTTATTCATCGGTCATTCTAGATGAACTCGGCGATCTACAGCTGTCTATAGCTGTCTAAAACTGATATCATTTAGAGTATTATTATAACAAGCACTGTGCTAAATTTGAACTAAAAATATCAAGTAGTTTCGGCGTAATCATCGATTGAAAATAAAGATTTATATGAAAACGTATAGTTTTGCGTACTTTAATATGTATTTTATCATATTTCTCTAACTTTAAGATTGGCCAAAATACAGACATATGTTGTTAAAAATGCGATTAAAAGTTAATTTGAAGGAAAGTTCGTCTCAGCAATTATTGAGTAGAACTTGAGCTATTATCGATTACAGCTGATCGCATCAATTTATTGTGATCTGCCCCAAATTGAAATGAATTTGATAATACAGAATAATAATTTTGCTGTAAGCCGCCATTTTGATATAGCGAGGTCCAACTGGAAATATACATATCTTATAGAAAATTCAATTCTGCAAGTTTTCATCCTGAACTTTTTTATGTAAAGTTAATAATAAAAGAGTTACAGAAGATAAACCGAAAAAATATTAATCTTTAAACTTTATTGTGCAATAATAATAATGTTCCGGTGCAGCTACATTGTCGATACTTCATGATAGTTTTTCGTACACTAACACTTATCAGTTCCAACAATCAAATGACTATTGGCATGAACTTCCAGTCAAAATCCCTCGGCTCCCCAAGGGCCCCGACATGTTTCCCTATATAATATTGTGCAAGTTTTTTGATGAAGCTCTTCATTCAAGATTAATTATTAAAAAGTTTAATAATTACATTTCAAAAATTGAATATACATTTTCATGAGAAATATATATATATAGGTTTCGCTGAAAATTTTTACGCAAGTGTTTGTGGAGTTGCGAACAGTGACAAGGAATATCGAAACAGGTAGTTAGCCAGAAGTCATTGTTTTGTCAATCGTATATGCATTACTATCATCGAAAAAATGTTATCAATACCAATCTGTTCTTCGAGCCATCATTTTTACGTGAGCTAAATATGGAATAAATAACAGCAAACCAGACATGATTAAGAGTGATTCGGAGATTGGAATCATTAATGCATTAAAGCCAGAGCGTATATAGCAGGATTTAAGAGCTAGAGCTACAGACGGTATATAACGATGAAGATGACGAAAGAATAAAAGAATACACTCATATGATCGCAACTCTCACTTTGGTTCCAATAAGCGACATGGAGTACTATTTTTTCCACTTGAAACCTGAATTCAACAAATGTTTTGATTCCATCTATATTATTGTAAGACCGAGTAGTCGTGGGGAATAGCTATTCCACCGTAATATTCCATCTATATATTTAGAATCAATATAATTCAGTTATTGATATACTAGCTAGAACGAACAAAGTCTCCGAAGGGTGACAGAATAGAATCTATTTATTAGCGAAAAAATCATCCAAGTTTATATACTTTTATAAAAGTTAGACAAATCAGAGATCTATGCATCTCTTCGAGCCAAAATAATTTATTCTTCGGAGACGTTTCGAGCCGTTTCGGCTCCTCGTCGGGGCTACAAAACCAGTTAATACAAAAATAAGTTTTTACAAAATTTACGCAATAAATTAAAATTAAACAAACAAATTTTACCTTAAAAATAACTTAAAAATTCTCATGTAATACTATTAATGACGTTACTAGTAATGACCGACAGTTCAATCATAGCGTAGTCGGTCACTGAAAAAAGTAAGGCTGTGCCTTATTGTTTTTATTATTATTATTAATTATTTAATCTTTGTAATTAGAATTTTTATAGTAATTAGTATTTTGTCTGGTGTTATTTTCCGGCATTATGTAAATTTTAAGTTATTTTTAAGGTAAAATTATTTGTTTAATTTCAATTTATTGCGTAAATTTTGTAAAAATTTATTTTTGTATTAATTGGCTTTGTAGCCGCGATGAGGAGCCGAAACTGGTCGAAACGTCGGTGAAGAATAAATTATTTTGGCTCGAAGAGATGTATAGTTCTCTCATTTTTCCAACTTAAGATGTCATACGTTTCGAAATGTAACACTATTCTCTGATGGTTTCTTTGCATTTTTAGTCACTTTCTTGAAGCAGCCCTGATTTTTTATCCGCGAGAAAGCTCCACCACAGCAATTTATGTATCATTTTGCTCTTTCTGAACAGGTTTTATAAAAGTATATAAACTTGGATGATATTTTTTCGCTAATAAATAGACTCTATTGTGTCACCCTTCGGAGACTTTCTTCGTCCTAGCTAGTCTATTAATAACTGAATTATATTGATTCTAAATATGGATGGGATATTTCGATGGAATAGCTCTACCGCACGTCTACTCGGTCTTACAATAATATAAATGGAATCAAAATATTTGATGAATTCAGGTTTCAAGTGGACAAAATAGTATTCCACGTCACTTATTGGAACCAACGCGAGAGTTACGTTTATATGGGTGTATTCTTTTATTCTTTCGTCATCTTCATCGTCATATACCGTCTGTAATCTTTAGTAATTTGGAAGATTTTGGTCATGCTATTGTCCCGTGATTTATTGTATTCTCTCATATTTCGTTATATTATATATTTAATAAAATACGAACGGTGAGGAAAGCCATTCGGAAGAATGGGCGGTGTCGCATAATAAAGGATACTAAATATCAAGAAATATAATCAAAATAAATTTATCTATAAAATATCTCCAAAATTCTCTATAGACACCTATGTAAAGTTCTGCAGAGAACTATTAAGCAGAATAAGTAAAGCGCATATTGCATAAATCTTTGCAGATTAGTCTGCATAGAAATCTCGAGATATCTGTGTAGATTTCTATGTGGATTTTTTCATAAAGGCTGATATAAAAATATATTTAAAATATGTTTTAGTCTTTCCTTGAGATTAGTTTTATTCCGGGGTCTCTCATATGTGTTCACTGTTTCCTATTGTAATTTGAGTTCATATAAGACCTGCTTATCTACTGATCATTAGCAGTTGTCGAGATTTGATGCGCTGACCAAGTTGCCCTCTCTACCTCTACAACCGTGGAGACGATCAAAGAGCCGTTGTACTTCGTTAGTATTTTTTAAATTAATCCTTTTTATTTAAACTGTATTTTTTCTTATTAATTCTTTCAAATTTAGACGTACTCTGTGCTAAAATATAATTCATGTACTAGTTGAATTTATCCCTCGGATATGTTATATGAAGAAATAAAAATATCCATCCACCAAAGTAATAGAACAGAATTTTATTTTCTGTGAGCATTCGAATATATCGTATTTCTCCTCGTGGCTAATAAATTTATATATAAATTACAAATTAAAATTTAACTAAAAAAATACTATGCGACGTAGCAATAATTATTGCTAGTTGACAGCTGTTTGCGAGTTGACAGCTCCTGGAGCGGAGCCAGCGCTCGGTGGCGCTCGCAAGAGTTGTCTCTGACCGACCGCGTGCAGAGCGCAAGATGTGAGATCTCGAGTCGCACCTGCGCAGCGCGCCGGCGCTCGGGAGGGGGCAAGGGAGGAAGCCAGGTAGTGGCGAGCGCACGCGGTCACATGCATGAGAGTGTGTGTGTGAGGAATAGAGGGAGTTGGCGCGCGTAATAGAGAGTGAGAGAGAGAGAGAGAGTCGGAGCGCGCGGGAGAGAGAAGGTATAGCGAGAGTGGGAGTCGAACGTGTGCGAGAGAGAGAGAGAGAGAGAGAGAGAGAGAGAGAGATAGATAGATAGATAGATAGGCCTTTATTTTTGCTATTTGCAAAAAAAAAAAACATAAAATACATAATACTGAATATAAAATAATAATACAAAATAAAATGAAAATATAAATACAAATGTATATAAAATATAAAAGTATGTGAGCCTGTGAACAAAATATTTGACTAGTTTTAAATAAATTTGGTCTAGGACCTATCAATAAAATCACAGACTAAACAATCACAGTTTTAAGCTGTAACACAGCCATTGTCATATCACAGAGTGTTGACCAGAATGGTCCCGTCAGACTAGATAAAACATTAAAATATTAACAAATTGACATTTACAATTTAGTGCATATAATGCGCATACTCAATATAAAAATATAAAAATAAATATGCACGCACAAGTCAAACGGCTCGGCTAGTGGTCGAGGGTTAATAGGTAGCGTCGCATGGCTACTTTAAACGAGGCTAGGGAAGGCAAATTACGGAGGGATAGAGGAAGGGAGTTCCAAAAGCGAGCACCTTGTACCTGAAAGGCTTTAGCCCCGGTAACAGTACTCACTCCCGGTACATGGAGTTCAGGTGGGATTCCCCTACTAGTGGGTCTGGACACGTGCTTTTTGAACATGGAGACGAGGTAACCAGGCTCGCGCAACCTAGTTACCTTATAAAGTAAGATGGCTTCAAAATAGAGCCGGCGCGAATCCGTAAGCATCCAGCCCAGACGCCTCCTGTAGGGGGAGATGTGGACATCCCTTCTCACTCCAAAGACAAATCTAACACACGAGTTGCTCAACCTCTGCAAACGTATACGCATCTCATCTGACGCGTCCAGGTAAACCACAGTACAATAGTCCAGGTGTGGTTGGACTAAGGACTCGACGAGTCTTCTGCGAAGGGTCTCGGTGGTACAATCCCTGATAAACCGCAAGCTATACAGGGCTTTGTTTACTTTTTTCGTTACGGAGTCAACTTGCGGCTTCCACGTGAGTTTACTATCTAGAGTAACACCGAGACTCACGACTGAATCCTCAAAGGGGACGATCACTCCGCCCCGCAGCTCAACCCCAGGCAGATTCCAAGTCTTGATGTCATTTATGTTTTTCACCGAGCCGAAGAATATTGCCTTGGTCTTACCGGAGTTAAGACGCAGACCGGAGCTCCCCGCCCATTCGGAGACCAGACGTGCCGCTTCTGACAGTCGAGCCAAACCCTCCTGGAATCTTTCCTTCGTCGTATGAAGGTAGATCTGGAGGTCGTCTGCATAAAAGATATGCTTTATTGATTTTCCGTCCAGTACGTCTTGTAAGTCATTAACGTACAAGCTGAAAAGCAGGGGGCCCAGAACGGATCCCTGTGGTACTCCTAGGTTGGTTTCCAACCACTCTGAGTTCCCACTGTTACCCGAGATCACTATTTGGGTACGGCCTTGTAAATAGGATTTGATCCACCTGAGGGCCAACCTCGAGAACCCCAATCCCTTCAACTTGCACAGAAGTTTTGTCGGTGAGATAGTGTCAAACGCCTTGCTGAAGTCAAACAACAGCAAGAGCGTGATTTTTCTGTCGTCTATGGCCATACGTATGTCGTCTGTAAGCTTGATTAATGCCGTCTGCGTACTGTGGTTTTTTCTGAACCCTGCTTGAAAGGGATCTAAGATAATATTTTTATTAAGATACTCTGTGATTTGGGAATGGGCAATCTTCTCAAGCACCTTGGAGAGGAAACAGAGCAGTGCGATGGGACGAAAGTCCTTGACGGTGGAAGGTGTACTAACCTTTTTCAAGGCTATAAGCTGCGCCTGTTTCCAGATGCTCGGAAAGACTCCCAAAGCAAAGGAGGAGTTAAATATTTGTACTATGAAATCGCCAATAATAGGGATAGCCTTTACGATTACACTTTGTGGAACTCCATCAACTCCCCTTGCCTGCGAGGAAAAATGTGATATTGCAAGAACAACATCAGCAATTTCAATCGGTTTGAAGGAGAAGCCCTCATCACTCGCAGTCATAATAAGATCATTTACATCTTCTAAATTTTCAAGGTGAGAAGCAGATATCCCAGCAAAGTGCTCATTCAGCTCTCCCGGCGTGAAACCGTGAAATTCCTCCTCCTTACGCTTAGGCAAGAGGCCCAGATTGCGCATTTCCTTCTAGATATTCCTGTTGTCATCAAGAGCGTCCGATAGATGACTCAAAATGAAGGAATTCCGCTCTTGAGCCATGCGCAAATCGACCTCATTGCAGAGTCGAAGGAACTCACCAAGCAGGTCTGCTCGGCCGGTTCGCTTGTAGCGCCTATGTGTGGCATTACGACGATCCACAAGTTCCTTTAACTCAGGCCCAAACCAAGGAGCATATTTTTTCTTTGGGCAAACCGTTTTTACCGGCGCCAATTCATTAATTCCAGAACTTAAATTATCATATAAAACTTTTAAAGTACCTTCCAAGTCAGGTTCAGAGGAATCAAAGGCCGCCCAGCAACAGTTCGACAGCAACTCAGTGAGAACGGAGGGCTCAATGCCCTTAAAATCACGATAAACAAAAGTCTCTCGAACCTGAGGTGCTGTAAAGATATCTAAGGTGACATCTATTACACAATGTTTTCCGAAACTAGGCAGCCTTTCACTCCTAAACTCCAGGATGGTATCATTTTCGTCAGCTAAGATCATATCAATCCATGTGGAAGACGTTGGAGTGAAGTGTGTCGGGCCATGGCGGACAATCTGAAGAGATAGCTCATCAGTGAGACGCCTGATGGTGTTGGCGTCATCAGATGCCGATAACAAATCAGCATTCAAATCACCCATGACAATTTTGTGACTATAGTCACTGCAGAGATCGCGTAGTACGCTAAAGAGATCGGAGTCTCTTTGCATGGGGATCTTGGGGGGTCTGTATATTATACCAATCAATACAGGTGGAGAGTTTCACTGCTGTACATCACAAAATAAATATTCAGGTATGCCAGGTTTCCCTGGACCTTCCGTGTTTGAAAAAGCAATTTTATTAATTTTAAAACCGCTGCGGACAAACAACAGGACTCCTCCACCATTCACGTTTCGATCCTGCCTGATTAACAAATAGCCCCTGATTTGAATGAGACTGTCGTCAACAATTGGGCCCAGCCATGACTCGGCAACACCAAAGATGTCATATGAAGGGTTGTCATAAAGGAATAAGCGGAGCTCCTCAATGCGAGCTCGAATAGAGTTGACATTGATGAAACCCGCCCTTAGGGAATGCCTTAGCCTCGACTCACTATGACCCTCCAGCAGTCATTCGGAGGATGTTGGCCCCGAACTGCTCGCCAGACTATCCCCTCATCCCTGCAACGTACCTCTGTCATTATCGTCCCCGTCTTTGGTGTTGTTTGTTACGTTTACGTACAAGAGAGAGAGAGAGAGAGCGTGCGCTTGAGGAACAAAGAGAGGGATATAGTGGCGCGAAGTTGATGGCGTTTGGAGCGCTCAGAGAGTTTGTGAACGCATGAGTGAAGCGTGTCGCGGTAGAGTTGACTTTATGTTGACTCGCGGACGTCATAGAGACGTATAGGAGAATGTATGGGCTAGGGAATGTTGGTGATTCGATAGATGTTGACCTATGATTATATCGTTGATGATAGAGGATTTTTGAATATCGCGCGGCCTACAGTTTATCTATAGGTGGAGCCACCGGATGGATATCGACATGATTGATTGATTGATCGATATCAATAGAGGGGGCGCGAATTTGCATATTCAGGAAATACATAGAGGATGATAATTGAGTTCTAAGCCAATGACTAAATTAGGATTTGGAAATGAGGGCGCTGGCGAAACTCACAGATAAAGAAATAGATTGATGGTAGTTTTCGATAAACCAATAGGAGATTATTCTAGGAAGAAGGACCAATTGTGTAATTTTGGAGGTCGAGACCGCGTTTTCGTGAAGGATGCCGGGTGGGAAAACGCGGCATCCTTCCTCAAGCGGAGCGTCGGCCTCGGCCATTCCGTTACCGGTGCTCAACGCAAGTAGTCGTTTTTCAGCAGTCAATTAACTATTTTCCCCGTGTCGCCATTTTGGTCTCTGGTGGTCGAAATCTTTGGAGAAGCTTGGGAAGTGCTAGATCGTATCTCTGATTATTTCTCTTGGTGGAGTTTACGTTTTGGAGGAAAGATATTAGAGGAATTGAGTCGACTACATCTATGGAGGAATTTGGTAACATTGTATTCTAAATATTTTTGGATGATCATTACTTTTATGGCGGAGATGTAGTGAAGTTAGGTGGCGGATTTGTGAATTCGAACATAGAGGTAACTTTCGCGTTTTACAGTGCATTGCAGTTTTCCCATTTTGTTTCATTTAAAGTAGAGCCACTCGTAGAGGATTTTTCGCGGCCCTTTCTCTAACTATCAACCGTCAATCCTGGAGTTAGTTATATGTCCGCGTGCCCATGCCTTTACATAAATTCACTCTATCGTTGAAGAACTGATCATGTATATAATACGATAATATATCTGTGTTTTATTAATCTTAACTATTGGCGTTTTATATTTAATTAACCCTGATTGCCACCACTATCCCACTTTTCACCATTGCAGGAACATCAGGAGCCGGAGTAAAAGAAGTAAGCCGCGCAAAAGAAATATTTTTGTACACTAATTGGAATCCTCGTGCGGGCGAGTAAAATTCCACATCGCAACTAATTAATATAGAATATGGACTCTATCGGTCTACAAGAGTTAAAAATATATTTTATTTTAAGGCCCAAACATACTCCTCGCCATGCGAGACTTAGAAAGTATGACTGCCTGAAAAATAAATTAAAAAATATTGGTGTTTCGTCCTGGACGACGGAGTGGACTCCTCGCTAGGGCTCCAACGGCTTACCCTAGACGCGGTTTCCTAAGTTAGTTCGACGAGGTTCTCGCTTTTGGGAGAGAAACACACGTCGTCCTTCTATTAGACACATTTAAAACCCAGTGTCAATGTTAATAGAAATGGAAGATGACTATCACTCGAAGATGCCTAATATAGAGTATGGACTCTGCCGTTCTACACGAATAAAAAATTTATTTTATTTTAAGACCCGAATATTTCTTCTCGTAATGCGAAACCTAAAAAGTTTGACTATCCGAAAAATAAATTAAAAAATATAGGCATTTCGTCCTCGCCGTCGCAGTGGAGAAAAACACGTCGCCATCTATTAGACACATTTAAAATCCAGTGTTAATCTTAATAGAAATGGAAAATAATTATATCACTCGGAGATGCTTAATATAGAATATGGACTCTACTGAGCCCTACTGAGAAGTTAAGTCCACTCCGATGGCGAGGACGAAACGCCTATATTTTTTAATGTATTTTTCAGACAGTCATACTTTCTAGGTCATATTGAGAGAAGGAGTATGTTCGGGTCTTAAAATGAAATAAACCTTTACTCGTGTAGACCGATAGCGTCCATATTCTACATTAAGCATCTCCGCGTGATAGAGCCATTTTCCATTTCTCTTATTATTAATTTATGTTGGAGTCGTGGGTTAAAAGAGTGAGCTTTATTTATTAGTATAATTATGGACTTTATTATATTACGTGATGCCTAGGCATTGGTTCGGCTGTCTCCCTCAGAGACTTACAGGCGAGAGCTAGAGTAGGCAGCGAGTACACTAGGTGCGAACGCTCGTTTCTATATTGTATACATATATGTATGTGTTTACATACTCGCATCATTGTGGTCGCGTTTGTCTCAAAGTACGAAATCGTTGATGTACAAGAGATGGCGTGACAAGTATCATTTTCAAGTAATAGACAGTAAGCAAAGATTACAATATTTAGATATTATTAAATAGACCTCCTTAAATTTATATTCTTTGCTTGAACATTCAGTCTTGTCGCTTTTACAGTCTTCAATTATATGTAATGCTTTTCGATTTTTAGTGAATTTTTCTCTGTTCAAATTTTTTGTTCACATATCTGCTAGATTTATCTAGAATTTATTATCTAGATAAGATAGAATTTATCTAGATTTAACTAGAACTTATCTTTATAATATCAATCGTTCCATTTTCATAATATTCATTTAAATAGTAATATTGTACTTGTACTTTGAATTTTTCGTATAATATCCAAACTTTGCAGTCCCTATTGCGCCTGAATTGTTATATATATGTATTAGTTCATCAAATTTTTCATGAAACATTTCGCTTAGCAGATTTTTTATATTATATTACACAACTAGGGCAAAAATTGAATTTCTCAAGCGAGGATGATGATGGAGTTCTAGTCGAACCGCCGTATGCGCCCGAGATGACCCTTGCTCAAATTATCATTTCAGTCAGAAAAAGTAATTTTGCCCTTGTTGTGTACCGTGCTTTTTATAATTAATGCATCAAAACGGTTTCTTTTTCTCAACCAATCACTATATGAAGACGATTCTCTCATCCGGTGCTTCGATTTTAACGTTTAATAGCTCAAATTAACGATCTTTTCCACTACTTTTTTTTATTTTATAGTCTAAATTTAAACTATTTTATCCATTTACCTATATATATGCTTGAAAGCAGATCGGTTTTTTGAAAGCATATATATATATATATAGCTCACTCCAATAATTTAGACTCGTTAATAAAAAAGCAGATCAAAAGAGCTTTAATTTAAGCTATTAAACGCCAATGGATTGTGAGAATATGCAGTGCAGAGCGTAATTCAAAAATCAATTTTTACTCGGGTAGAGCGATAGATTCATTTTATTCTATATATTAAGCTATTAAACTTTGAAATCGAGCGACTTGACAAAAAATAACGAGGATTTGAAAAAAGTAAAAATCTCGCGAGCTCTATAAATAATTAGCTGTATTCAAACGTGCGTAGGTCGTGACCAGTGCATACGATTTCAACCATTTTCAGCAAAATTTAAAGCTCTTGAGCTGCATTTTCTTTCCATATATAACAAGTATAGCGCCAAGTCTTATAAGATTCACAGTACATAAATATTACGCTCAACAGTAAAAATGCAAAAGAAAATATTTAAACATTTTTGCACTTTTTCGATCGGTAAACCGGGTGGTAACCGATGATCAAGTAACTCGCACGGTTTCTTATGCAGAGGGATCTTAGAAACCAGAAAAAATAGGTCTGGTAAGTGTGCCCTCGCGAAAATTTTTTCTAACCCCCCAGAAGTTTCCGGTATCCTGTGGAATTACTCATATACGACATTGAACATATTTTTTTTTGAAAAGCGGAGCAAATTTCCTAACAAAAGTGTTGTATATATTTTTGTCGAAATTTTGTACCATGCAGTCTAGTATGTAACATTGTAAATTATTATATTATTTTAACTTTAGTACTTATTTACTAAATATTATTAATTTAGTACTTATTTACTAAATATTATTTATTTAGTACTTATTTACTGAATATTATTTATTTAATACTTATTTACTAAATATTATTTAAATTTTAGATTTAATACTCTCATGGCACATTTGAAATGAGTTTCATTATAACAGCTTTGGAATCTATACAAGTAATTTACACTGCATAAGATATCACATTTCGTATCAGTACTAACATACAGTAATTCTTCTATTAAGTTTCTATATTTTCTTGACTTTTTTGTTCAGTTACTTTTTCTAACTTTAGACTAGTTTCCATTGGAGTGTTATGTAACTTTTTTGCATTCCATTGGAGTGTTATGTAATTTTTCGCAATCAAAGATTCAATGTATTGTATTTGATTTAGTGTAATTTTTCCTCGTTTTTGGTTATAATCGATATTTACACCTATATATTGACTGATTTTTGCAGTCTTTCATTGCAAAATTTTCCATGGATTTTAATTTTATATATTTTCGTATTCTTTCGTCTTATTTTTATTCTTACTCTTCTTATTTCTCTTTTTCTTGTTCTTCTTATTTTGAATCTTATTCTTACGACAGATTACTAAATCATCTACGAAAATTATTATATATATTGAATCTACGTTTACATTGTTTATATATAAATAATAGTCATGTTTCTTTCTCACAAAATTTAATTTTTTCATGTATTTATGAAAAAAACTATACCAAGGTTTTCTGAGGTGTTACACATCCAATATTTTGATTAATAGAGCGGAGGACACGTGTCACCTCAAGATCTCGAGTTATAAGAATATTATTTCAAAATTAATCTCTAGTCCTCGTAGTTAATATTATGATTTCAATTGTTTTTCGAATCAATAGGGAGACTCTGCGGTATGCGTGTGGTATGCGGTTGTAGCATGTGAAAAGAGGTGGCACACCGCTTCGCGCTCTCTATATGTAGCCAACATGTGTACTGTAATGATTGGCTAGCGGGGCGGAGCGGCATATCCCAGTGAGAGGACTGGGAGTCCGAGTTGCTAGGCAACGCTCCGGCCATACTACAGCATTCCGATATAGTGACGAAAGGAGCATTCAAACTTGCTGCGTGGGTTCTCGGCCTTGCCGCATGGTAAGAGATGAGTGCCACCTTTTAGAATTGTATGTTTGCCGCTTACTTTCGATCTGCGCATTGATGCTTTGTTAGTAGCATAAGAATAACGTTTATGTAAAATAGTTTGCGTTAGTGTATGTGATTTTCTCGATATAAAGAGCAACGTGCGCTTAGATTGGACTTAGTCGATCGTTAATCTACACCGGTGTCGCATCAACACCTGGCGGCACCGGTAGTGTTTTGTTTAGTTGGTCGTTGTCCACGTCAGGCTATTTTTGACTACTGTAAATTAGTAATATAATTATTAGTTTTTCAATTTAAAAATTTTTTATTCAGCTGGTTTTTCCGGTCAAATATTAGTTGCCGGCATGGTTTTAAATTAATTGAATTTTATACTCAATTAAGGTAAAATTATTATTGATTTTATTTGTAAATAATTAATTATTGTAATATTATTTTATTACATTTTTGTAATTTATTGGGTTTGTAGCCCTGAAGACGAACCGTAACGGCTCGAAACGTCGGCGTTTATACGATTATACAAGTATACCAAACTCTTGGTCAAATCCGTATAATGAGTTTTGCAATTTACAAACTTTGTTATTTCCTATTTCAGAACCTTCTGGTTGATTGACATAGACTTGTGATAGTACTTTACCGTTCAAAAATGCTGTTTCTACATCCATTTCATTTATAAATAAATCATTTTTGCAACAATATGATAATATTAATTTTAAAGTTTGCATTTTTCCTACGGGTGAGTAAACGTTGTCTATAAGTTCTCTTGGTTGAAAGTTTCGCACTACTAATCTAGCTTTGTATGCATTTTTCTTTTTTCTTTTGAATGTCCATTTCACATCAATAAATTTTCTATTTAACAGTTTATCATTCGAGTTTAACGCCTCCTCGACTGTATTTGGTACGTTCGTGTCAATGTTATTTATATAGATAAATTGCGTTATATGATCACCGTATTTATTTACAGGACTTTACTTTCTATTTAACGTTCCCGGCTCTTTCAAATATCATTCATTTTTATTCAGATCATTTGTATTATTGATTTCTGTAAAAGAACTTTTATCTCTACCTTTCTTAAGAGAAGATGTATTATAGGGATAAATAAATTTTTGTGTGACTGTCAGTACTATCATAATCTTCTAAATCGCTTTCAGAATTTTCAGATTCATCTACCATCAGACTATATGTTTTTCATCTGACTTGTTAAGGCAAGTTATATTTTCTTCGATAACCTGTACATGTCCGGCGTTTGTAACTTTGTTATTCACTAATACTCTATAACCGTTTTCCGTATAACCTACTAATATTCCTACTATTGCCTTGTCATCCCATTTACTTGTTCTTTTTACTTCTGGGATTCTCACGAAGAGATTGCTACCATACATTTTTAAATGTTTAACATTTGGCTTTGTGTAAAAGTATATTTCAAAGGAGTTTTATTTTCTACAGTATTTCCTATAGTGTGGTTTTTCAAATATGCTACTATTTGATAATATCAGACCAATATGTCCTGTTTATATTTGCTTCTCTTTGTAAGCATCTGCCTCATTCTATTGCAGATCTATTATACCTCTGGGCTACACCATTTAATTTATGCGTGTAGGGAGGACATGACAATAACTCTATTCCCTTATATTCAATAAAATTGTCAATCTCCGTATTCAGATATTATTTGCCATCGTCGCACTGTACTTTCTTATCTCTTGTATAGAACTTATTATCTACTGAATTAACAAATTGTATAAAACAACTTATAGTATCAGACTTATATTTATTCGAGTGCATTAAATCATCCACAAAATTTAAGAAGTATTTCTCTCCGCCATAACCAGTCATTTGGTGCAGTCCGTTTAAAAAGAGTACGAATTAGTTTTAAAATTCCAGTAGATTAATTACGATTATTTTGGAATAATATAAATATATATATTTATTTATATTAATATAAATAATTTATTAATATATAATTATTTTTTTTAATCCAATCTTATATATAATTATATTATATTTAAATATTTAATATATTAATATTTATTTATATATTTATTCTTCATTATTTAAATAATTTATTATTATATATTAACTATATATATGTATATATACTAGTAACGTAAAATTCAATAATTTTTTTATTAAAAAATTAAAATTATGGTAATTTTATTTATGTTAATGATTTTTTTTTAAAAAATTGAGTTTAAAAATTTTAAAATATTAGGATATTAATATTGTTAAAATATAATTTACTGTTTAAATTATGAAAATAAGTGATATTTTAGGTATGCTTGAATAAATTATTGAGGGAGAGTGATTTATTTAAAGATTAGAAAATATTAGGATATTAATATTATCAAAATGTAATTTACTGTTTACATTATGAAATTAAGTGATATTTGTAGGTATGCTTGAATAAATTATTGAGGGAGAGTGATTTATTTAAAGATTAGAAAATATTAGGATATTAATATTGTTAAAATATAATGTACTGTTCATATAAGTTACTATAAAAAAACAATCAGAGATGCTTACCCACTACCAAATATAACAGACATAATGGATCAGCTAGGAGGAGCGGTCTATTTTTCTATATTTGATCTTGCATCAGGGTTCCAACAAATACCCATGGCACCAGAAGATTGTTATAAAACAGCGGTTACCACAATAAATGGACATTATGAGTACAAAAGAATGCCAGAAGGTTTAAAAAACGCTACGACCACGTTTCACGGCATCGCTTAATGGAAAAAATCTTGCGCGGCCTGGAATACATTGAAATGTTAGTATATTTAGACGACATCATTGTTTACAGCAAAGATCTCAAACAACATGAACAACGAATACGAAATCTCATGGAGAGATTAAGACAAGCTAAACTAGTTCTGCAACCTGACAAAGTCGAATTTTTCAGAAAAGAAGTTGCATTTTTGGGACACATAATCAGTGCACGAGGCATTGAGCCAAACCCGAAAAAAGTCGAAGCAATAGCAAAATTACCAAGTCCAAAATGCAGAACAAACATTCAAGAAGTCTTAGGAATGTTCGGATATTACCGAAAATACATACCAAAATTCTCGGACAAAGCAAGACCATTAACAGCATTACTGCAAAATGACAAGAAATTCGAATGGACACAAGAGTGTGAAGACGTTTTCAATGAATTGAAACAATGTCTCATGAGTGAACCAATTTTGCAATTCCCAAATTTTGATAAGGAATTCATATGGACAACAGATGCGTCAGATTACGCAATTGCCGCGGTTTTAAGTCAAGAAACCGACGATTTTGAACACCCTGTTGAATTCCTATCGAGACTACTCAGTAAAGCTGGAAGAAACTATAGTACGACTGAAAAAGAGTATCTAGCAGTACTATATGCTCTACACCAATTTCGACTATACTTATTTTGCAGAAAATTCACTCTGGTGTGTGATCGCGAACCACTAAATTGGATGCACAGTAGAAAAGATCCAGGTCAAAGACTAATGAGATGGATATTCCGCTTCACAGGTTGCGAATACACTTTCAAATACAAACCGGGGAAACTGAACAAAAATGCAGACGCATTGTCTCGCAACCCACCAACACCCACAGAGGAAGAAATAAACAAAAACCTCTCAAAATTAAAAGTAATGATAATAGATGAACAAAGGCCAAGTACATCAAAAGAAAAAAATCCAACTCCAAGACAAAGAGCACAAACCTTGGGAAACGCAGATGCACCCAAAGGTAGAGGAAGACCAGTTGGAGCGAAAACGAATAAAGAAGCTCCGCAACTAGACCACAGCCTAATAGCTCACAGAACGAGAGCAAAAGCACCTCAAGCTGAAAGCAAAATACGACAATACATTAAACAAGGAGCATACCCAAAGTCAAAACAACTAAAATCACCAAGCATCAGCCAAGAAGCTTCAACGTCAAAAACACACAGCAATGATACCAATAATAGTGATAGAGACACCAATACCTCCACAAAAACGAACGTGTCTAACACTTCATGGTTGTCTTCGACAGCGGTAGATGGTAGCTCCAGTGATAACCCACCGCTAGAAGATCCAAGACGCAGTGCATTAAGAATAGATGAATCAGAAATACATAAACAAACGAATAGTGATAACGACGAAGTATCATCCAACGACAGCATCGACAAAACAATAAGTAATATAGAAATAGCAATAACAGCTAAAAGTGATACAGGCACAGACAAATCATCTGATGACGAATCAATAACTAATGCATCGAATGTCACAACATTGTCACGAAAAGAAGTTGAAGAAGCTAGCAGAAAATTAGAAGAAAGCATAGCAAGATTTGAAGAATTGCATCCACAACAGACATATATCAACAAAGAATACGATATTGCTGTAATTCACTTCTCTGATGGAGAAGAACAAACAGAGGAAATGAGATTCTGCATGGATGAATTAAATGCACATTACGGCACCAAACACATGGATGAAGTAATGGAAGAAGGACTCCAAAAGTTAATAGAAAAATCTCAAAGAGAATTGGTAAAAAGATACGAACGGGCAAGAGATTCTCAACCTGAAGAAGATGACACATCAATGGACGGAGTCATATATCCAACAAAAGGAAGAATTTCAGATACTACAAGAATTATCACTAAATCTCCGAATGCCAAAAGTACGCCACACCCAAATAAGAAAGTAACACTGAAAACAACAGATATAAGTGTCATAGATGAAAATTTTGACGACGAAACTTATAAAATAAAATATTCACAACCACCTGAAGTATCAGTCCCATGGTTAGTTACAATGCCACAAATATTAGAACCAATAAACAAAAGATATGGTTCAATCCAAAAATCCACCAATTCGAACATTGACAAGGATTCAAACACAAATCGAAATTTGCTACCAGAAAGAGAACAAATAGTAACCATAAGAGAATGTCTAACATACAAAAGGGACAATTTAGTACATTTCCTTTCACAAGACTGTGAATGCACCACTTCAACAGTGAGACTACTCACTGACATAGGAGCAATCGAGTTGACAAATAAAAACAAAAAACCGCACATTGGTCAAATTTTTGTTACAGCATTCAAAAAACACAAAATCTATTTGTCATAATCAAACACAAGTATTATAACAAAATAAACATTGCAGAATTAGAAAACTCTTTGCACAATTTGAAAATAGTATTAACAAATGATGAAGCAAAAGGTTTCAGAATATCACGTAGAGGTGATTTAACAGATGAACTAGAACCCGGTCTGATCACCGAGCTTCTAGCAAAAACCTTCAACAATTCTCCAATAAAGGTAACAATCTGCTACGGAAAAGTAGAACTACCATTGGAAAAAAAGAGAAAACAAATCATAACAAATTTACATGACACCCTAACCGGTGGTCATAAAGGCATCAACCAAACTTATTGCAAAATAAGAGAAAGATACTATTGGCCAGGAATGCGCAATGACATACAAAATTACATAAGAAAATGCGAAAGTTGCCAAGAAAAGAAAATTGAAAGATTCAAAACAAGAGAACCAATGATTATCACAGACACACCGATAGAAGCATTTGACAAAGTCTCAATCGACACAGTCGGCAAATTAAGACAAACGCCATAATCAGGCAATTGCCATTTGCTAACAATGCAATGCAACCTAACAAAATATCTGATTGCTATACCAATAAAAAATCTAAATGCAACCACCATCGCAGATGCACTGATCAAGCATTTAATTTGTCAATTTGGAGCACCAAGAGCAATACTCTCAGATAGAGGAACGAGTTTTCTATCACGTATAGTAGAAACAATGTTGCAAATTTGCAAAATAAACAGATTAACAACATCAGGTTATCGACCACAAACAAATGGCTCATTAGAAAGAAGCCATGCACCACTAGTAGAATTCATAAGAATATACTCAGAGAAATACGATGATTGGGACAAATTAGCACCATTTGCCACCTTCACGTATAACACAAGTGTTCACGCTGCAACAAATTTCACACCGTTCGAATTAGTATATGGAAAAACCGCACGTTTTCCAATCAAAATACCATCTGATGAAAAACTTCGCACATACAACGTGTATATCAGAGATCTAATACTTCGTCTAGACGAGATGAAAATATTAGCGGTGAAAGACCTGCGAAAGAAAGAAATAAAAAACAAAATAAAGTCGAAAGAAAGATATGACAAAAAGATAAGGAAGTTCAAAGGCAAAATAGGCGAATATACACGTCTAATAAATGAGCCTAGAACAAGTAAATTTGATGCCTACAGAAATAAACCACTGAAAATCATTGAATTTATTAGCAGGAAAAATGTCATATTGGAATACCCCAATGGCAAAAGAATAAGAAAGCACATTGACAAACTCAAAGACGCACACATAAAAACTGAAGAATCAGAATCAGACAACAGTTCTGACTAGTTTTTATTTGTGTTACAGATGAATCACAGCATAACACTATTCATTCTACTCAGCATCAACCTACCAAGTTTCAAGGCAGAACAACTATACTCACAAGAATCTTTATCGACAAGCCCTGGCATTTATTATGAAAAATCAAACATAATCAAAATAATCAGAGCAGATTGGAAAGTCAATATAGTCATAGACGTTAACCAATTCCTAGGCATCCACAACCCATCACAATCACACACCGAAGTATACAACAAATGCATCACAGTGATTGAAGAATACAAATGCAAAAATGCACTGGGCACAGATCTGTTAGAAATAAAACAAAATTCTCTAACAGAATTAAGAACAATTATAAATGAAACCACCAACACTTTAGGTCATATAATGTTCCCAAACTCGCAATAACCTTCGAGTATCAGAACAAAAAGAATGGTACCCCTATGGTTTCATAGGATCCATTTCTAAATCGCTCTTTGGTTTAGCCACCGAATATGACATTCAAAACGTCAATCAAAACATAGACCAATTGTTCGCAGACCAAAAGCAAATAATACATCTAGTTAAAGATAACACGCACATAGTTGCTACAAAATTTGATGAGTTGTTCAAAACCACAAGAAACCATCAACTCATTCTAGAGAGCTTCGATAAAACATTCACAAAAGTGGTAACAAATGTCCTAAAAGGAAACGAACAAATGAAATATTTAGTCGAAATCATGCTCTATGTTAAAAGATTAGAAATGACACTCGACCACGTGATAAAAAGTCATGAAAAATTACTGGACATATTAAGAAAAACAAAAAATGGTCAAATTCACCCAGAAATACTCACACAGGATGTCTTGCAACAAATTGATGCAGACGTCAAAAGAGTAAAAATGGAAATGGAACTTCCAATTCCTTCTGAACACATGCGACCAGAAGAAATAATAAAAATTTCCAAAATCGATGCACTACATTGAAATGGAAAAACAATCGTGATCTTACATTTACCATTAGTTGATCACGCTATTTATCAATTATACAAAATGCACCCCATTGCGATACCACAATGGTATAACAATGTTAGTCTGGAAATGGCACACATCAAGCCATCTCACACTCACATTGCTACGACCATCGACCAAACCAAATACATTAAATTCAATGAAAATCGATTAAATAGATGCACAATAACCCATTATGCACACATCTGTCCAATTCTGGGTGCACAACAAAATACACCAGAATTAACAGATTACGAAATTACGTTACTATTAAATCCGACCAATGACACAATATATCAAACAATGTGACATTAGAATCAATCCAATGAGTAAAATCCAATGGAATTATCTAGACCAAGAAAAATCATCGCTATACTCAACCACTCTTCCAACACCCGTAACCTTTATTTGCCATGAGACACCCGAATTTAAAATAATAATAAAAGAAGCGGGGATATTGAGAATATCACCCAAATGCGTTGCGAAAACCGCGACCACGGTTCTAGCAGGGGAAAGTACAACCCAAACAAATTTCACGTAAATTTATGCACCCAACATTGATCTTAAGATAACAGAATTTCACCCTCTGTTATCGCAAGAAACAATAGACCCAAACACAATATTCAAAAAGAAAGAAAACGACAAAGTATCTAGTATAAATAACGAAAGAGCCCTAAATGAAATTTTGAATGAATTAGACCAAATCAGCGAACACAAGAGAAAAAATTTTGAAACAAATACCCTACTCTTTGGAGGATTAAGCTCACAAATAATAATAATTATTATAATTACCATTATAATAGTAAAATCAAAAATGCTAAAGGGCTTGACTACATTTACACGAAAACACAAACGTCAGGTACAAATACACAAAACAGACAACACAAACACAATAGAGCTAGAAACAATACAAATAGGAGAAAGTGCAATACCAAAGCACATAACATGACGTGACGCACAAAAGACACAGACAAAATTAACACTACCAATACTGGAAGCTGAAAGACCCTAACAGCGAATTTCGTTTCTAGAAAGAAGAAATACATCAACATGGCCATGAAACAGCGAAAATCTATCACCATCTTTTGCGACAACGAAATACCCATGTACGCAATAATAAGAGAATTCGAACACATCGCAACACCACACACAATTTACTACGAACAGCATAAGTACGAAGCAGGAACAAAAAAGATCACCATGACATTCCACTCCGAACGAGATGCAACCAAGGCCTACGAAAGAAGAGCAACATTAATAAAACAAAATCGTTTCAAAAAACAAAAGGAACAACAAACAGCGAAGAAGAGGAACATGTCAAAAGAAGAAGAACCGATAAACATACAGCTCAAAAGAGCATGCTCAGTAAAATCAGAGATACATATCGTCAATGCACCACCAATACCAATGGACAATTACCGACTATTCTGCACACTACCGTGGGAATATTCAGAAAACGTGAAAGACGAAATATTTTTCAGAACATTCGCAAAATATGAACAATTAGTATACCATCAAACCATCAAAGATAAGAATGGAAGACTAGCCTACGGATATGTACAATACTTCAACGAAGAAGATGCAAGAAGATCAAAAGAAGAATGTGACCCAATGTATAATGCAGTATATTCAGTACCAAGGAAACCATCAAAATCCAACAAGGAAAGATACACCAGAAAACATGACAAATGGGACAATCACATAGACATAGACATCTATCATTTGCATGAAACCACATGTGCAAAACAAATAGTATGGAAAGAGCGACTACAAAGATCAAGAATTCCAATAGCAAAATACACGACTGAAAACAAAATCACAGCGACCGAGAATATAATGGAAACATTGAAAACATCAGAAGACGGAGAAAATAGGCCAATGGAGACCGCAACCGAAGACATAACAATGGAACAAGAAAACGCATTACTTGACGAGACAAACTACCTGAACATGGACCTACTGAATATTTAAATGCACCACCCCTTTTAAAACAAATTAGGAAATAAACACACAATTATTTAAAATGTGCGATCCAACCAAAGAAAACTGTTCGTGACTAACACAAAATCAAAACATGCAAACTCATTAACAAAACTTAGACACATGACATCTTTCTTTTATAGCAAAAACAGCTATGGACACAATCCGCCTTAACATCGACATCCCAATCCGTTATGTTGAAGATAAGTACCCAAGAGAGCCAATAGGAATCTCAATTGCTCATGGATCCTACAAGATCGAAGACATTACCATAAATATAAAGAATGACATACCATCATTCATGAGATTTCATACCACGCCCATGCGCTACGTACCATGGCAGTATAGACAACCACTATACACCGTGGGAAAGGAAAATAAGCTCACCAAGCAAAAACCCAAAGAGACAGAAAACAACATTTCAAGCAGTTCAGATGAAGAGCCAGACAACGACAACATCATGGCTACCATCCATGATGCTAAAAAAGTATTCTTCTCAATAAATGATGAAGAAACTTGCGAAGAATTAATTGAATACCTAAAAAGAAACACATGTATGGTTTACCAGCATATATCGTGGGAAGGAGACATGAAGGTCCCAGATAAATACATAGTCGAGACCATCTTCCACAATCAAGAAGACATAAAAAAAATTATTAAAAGAGTGCGCAAGCGTTTCAAATACTCGACACCTCAATGGCAGAGAGACATCGAACCAAAAAACCTGCGCAAGTCACACCAAGAGGAAGAAGAAGATGAAGATGACACAAACACCAAAAAAGACCCAAAAGAGCCAGAAAATGAAGATGCCAAAAACGATGATATCTGGGGAAACAAAGAAATGGAAAGTAACTGGAAACCACTAAACCTGGCACCCGAACAAGAGCAAGAAGATTGGGACAAAGACATAGAAGAGGCCGAAATACTAAAAGAAAAATTAGCAAAAGAGGTTCCACGAGAACCACAAGAGAAATGGACAGTAGAATACGCAAAAGACATACTAAAAGATGATACCGAAAACTCAGACACAACAATACGTCCAACAACGCATTGCGACATGACACATGACACAAAACACAAACAAACACAAAACAAAATAGTTATTAACCATGCAGACCCATAGCTAAACTAACCCGCTATGCATGAAGCGAAAAATTCGACAATAAGTTTAAACACACACACGACCCACGTAACAAACCCTGTTTTTCTTTGTTACAGATGGCAGCTAGACAATTAAATATACTATACGTCGAGATCCAAGAAGACGACCCCCTAGCCATTAAGGTCTCCATAAAAA
>JACCIB010000440.1:0-149770 GCA_018906965.1 Philotrypesis tridentata | reverse complement strand
ACGTTATTTACGTTAACTCGCGGACGTCATAGAGACGTATAGAGGAATATACGGGCTAGGACTCGATATATGTAGTGCTATGGTTTACTCGAGGATGATAGAGGATTTTCAAATATCGCGCGGCTTACAGATTATCTATAGGTGGAGCCACTGGATGGATATCGACATGATTGATTGATTGATCGATATCCATAAAGGGGGCGCGAATTTGCATATTAAAGGAAATAGTAGAGGACGTTAATTGATTTTCTAACCAATGATAAAATTGGATTTGGAAAAGAGGGCGCTGGAGGAAACTCACTGATAAAGGAATAGATTGGTGGTAGTTTCGGAAAACCAATAGGGGATTTTTCTAGGAGATAGGACCAATTGTGTAATCTTGGAGGCCGGGCTTATGCTTCCGTGAAGAAGGAGGTCGGGTGGGAAAATGCGGCATCCTTCCTCGACCGGAGCGTTGGCCTCGGCCATTCCGTTCCTGGTGCCTGATTGAGTCAGTCGTATTTCAGCATTGATAGTTTTTTTCCCTTGGTAATCCAGAAGCCATCTTGGAGGTAACCAGGCGTGCCGTTTCATTCATTTTGGAATCGTGGAGGATTTTTGGAAGTTTGGAGGAAACTAGAGGAAATTTGTGGGTAGCGGAAATTTGTATTGGTGAGAAGTTGAAAGTATAAATATTGAAATTGATTTAATAAGGGAATATTCAGGACGTGGTGGAACTCGGGTCGTGTGGCATAGTGGATATTTTCGCGCGTTTTTCAGCGGATGGCGTTTCCCTTTTTCTTAGAGTTTTCTTTAATTAGAATCATTCGTAGAGGAAACTTTCGCGGCCCTTCCCTTAGCAATCCACAATCATTACTGGGAGTTAGTAATTTGGCAGCGAGCCCATGAGTTATGTCGAGTCAATCAAATATGTTTGCCGCATCTAAATGTATAGAGAGGAATTACAATATATTTGTGTTTAGTATTTTTAAATATTGTTGTTAAATATTTGTTTAAACCTAATTGCCACCACTTTCCCGTTTTCTACCATCTGCAGGAACATCACGAGCTGGAGAAAGGAAGATAGCCGCGCAAATATAAATAATTGTACACTAACTGGAATTCCCGTGCGGGCGGGAAAATTCCACGTTACACAATATGTATTTGCAAAGTATATGAAAATAATTTAAGAAAATATTATTATTAGTATCAGATGTCAAAAATACTATTTAAAATAAAATGTTAAATATCATATACGAATATGATAATATATTATTTATAATACATTGTGTATAATATAAGATAACATTGACCATATAAAGAAAAAAAATAAATGGACAACACTATTTACACTATATACAAATATATTTTGATTTGACAATATCCTTCACAAAGAAAAATCATAAAATCCTATAAATTTTCTAACCCTATAAAACACCAAACTGCATAAAAGTTCACTCGCTCGATATTTGAACCGTAACTTTTAATTATTAATATAGTATCAATTTATAATTTTAAATTTATTATTTATTATTTATATCTTCCTTTCCGAGCTAAAAATCGATGAAAATTCAAAATTAAAGAGTAAAAAATGCGAAATCAGCAAAAAATAAAAAAAAAACTGTTTTTATCAATGCGAAAAATCTGAAAAATTCAGAATAATCACAGGTAACCTCCAGAACAAATTCCCAGAGTTATAGCTATATCGATTTTTTGACCCTTCGAATCCTTATACATATATAAAGACACCCCCTCAAACAAGAAACTCCATAAAACCCCATAAAACATGAAACGCAATAAAACTGCAAAAACTTAAAACCCCATAAAACATCATAAACTTTCAAAAATTTTGCACCCACTCAAACAAGAAACTCCATAAAACCCCATAAAACATGAAACGCAATAAAACTGCAAAAACTTAAAACCCCATAAAACATCATAAACTTTCAAAAACTTTACACCCACTCAAACAAGAAACTCCATAAAACCCCATAAAACATGAAACACAATAAAACTGCAAAAACTAAAACCCCATAGAAACACCATAGACCACAACAAACCCTATAGTATCAGGTTTGTATTATACCAAAGAACGTTAACATAAACAAAAAATATCATAAAATATCACAAAATTTCATAATGTCGAAACATCCTATAAAATTTCTAACCCCATTAAACATCAAACCGCATAACAGTTCACAAATTCCATAAAACCTGAAACCCTAGAAAAACCCCATAAAACACCATAAACTTTCAAAAACTTGAAACTCCTTAAAACATGAAACTCCATAAAACTGCTTAAAACACCATAATCTTTCAAAAACGCAATAAAACTGCAAAAATTTAAAACCCCATAGAAAGACCATAGACCACCATAAACTCCATAGCATCAGATTCGTATTACACCAAAGAATACTTTTACCGAAAAAAACCATAACACCATAATTATTTTACAGAATAAATAGTAAAGTCTTAAGAAAAGAAAGGCTGAAAAAAAAGTCGGAAAAAAAGTCTTAATTTTTTGAGCTTCCGTAAAAAGCCCATGGGACAACCTTATCAAAAATTTTTTACGGTAAATGGATGCTCCATTGTACCAATTAACCATTCCTAAAAAAAAAAATTAAAAAAAAATTAATTATTACCAGTAATGGGATTTTTCCACCATTTAAATGAAAACAGGCATCGCTCACTTTAATATAATGTAAGATTTATAATACATTGTGTATTATATAAGATAACATTGACCATATAAAGAAAAAAAATAAATGGACACACTATTTACCCTATATACAAATATATTTTGATTTGACAATATCCTTCACAAAGAAAAATCATAAAATCCTATAAATTGTCTAACCTCATAAAACACCAAACTGCATAAAAGTTCACTCGCTCGATATTTCAACCGTAACTTTTAATTATCAATTTATAATTTTAAAGTTATTATTTATTATTTATATGATCATTCATAACGTGTAGAATTAAGCTTTCAAAAACTTGACACCCATTAAAACAAGAAACTCCATAAAACCCCATAAAACATGAAACGCAATAAAACTGCAAAAACTTAAAACCCCATAGAAACACCATAGACCACCACAAACCCTATAGCATCAGGTTCGTATTACACCAAAGAACGTTAACATAAACAAAAAATATCATAAAATATCACAAAATTTCATAATGTCGAAACATCCTAAAACCCTATAAAATTTCTAACCCCATTAAACATGAAACCGCATAAAAGTTCACAAATTCCATAAAACATGAAACCCTAGAAAAACCCCATAAAACACCACAAACTTTCAAAAACTTGAAACTCTTTAAAACTTGAAACTCCATAAAACTGCTTAAAACACCATAAACTTTCAAAAACGCAATAAAACTGCAAAAATTTAAAACCCCATAGAAACACCATAGACCACCATAAACCCCATAGCATCAGATTCGTATTGCACCAAAGAATACTTTTACCGAAAAAAAACCATAACATAATTATTTACAGAATAAATATAGTCCAGTCGATAGAGATTTTAGATGGAAATTTTCTGGTGACTCGGATCTGGCTACATAGATGTCTTCTAAATGATGTGTACAATGACCAAAAAGTTTGCTGCCAAGAAATTTTATCAGGAAAAAAAGTTATTAACAATTTAAGTGAAAAAATTCGCCGCCATCGCGGTTTTTTCCTAATAGCTCCGTAAGATGACTTCGTGCGAAAAAAGGATTCAGATGAAATTTGTTTGTTATTAAAAAAGCTACAAAATGGCGTTGGTCCGATTACGAAATTTGCAATAACAAAGCCGTGAGGTTGACGAGAAGTTAGAAAACGCTAATTTTTTTAAGTTGCTGTAAAAATGTTGATTATTAACAAAAAGTGACGAAACTTTAGAAAAATATAGTTCACTAAGTGCACAACAATCACGCTAATGCCGAAAATCAGAATCGTAAAACTTTTTGTTTTATAACGTTTTATACCCCCGCCGAGTCTAAAAGTTTAAACATTTGCGAAATTTTTTTGGAAACTTACTGACACTTGAGATTTGGTATACAATAAGGGTAAATACACAGAAATCAAAAGCATTCTGAAGAATTTCATTATCTTTATTTTTACGGTTTTAACAACGTTTTAAACGTCACCCTAGTTTTATACGTCATCGATTTTTTCATTTTTCAAAATGAAAATATGATAATTCATAAAATCAACTATCCTAGTTAAATTTATAGACCAATTTACCAACAATTTAAAAAAAAATTTTTAATTTTCGTTGCTTACATCCTGAGATATTTAACATTTTGCGTTTACAAGCTATACTCGTATATTACTTGACATATTAACGTCGAACAAAAACGTTCGTGTAGAGCATGTCATTTAGTTTATAGATGTTATTTTCTAAGTCTCTATGTTGTATATTTCTAATAAAATATGGGCACCGAAGAGTCGAAGTCGCGCTGTAAAATGATGCTTCGACGGCCGCAGCGAGTGGTGGGGGGCCATCGTGAGTGGCGTGCGCCTGCGCGGCTACGCGCGCGCGTACGTTTAAAACGAGACGCTGAGTATTTTTTATATTTCTCAGCTTCTATTCGACTAAAAGCTTTGTTTAATAGCCTAAATTTACAATATATTGTTATTATCTTTATATTCATGTATATTATGCATATATAAATACATATATACTTATATTCACACATACGCATTTCTGTACTGTATTAAATTGACATAAATAGAACTGTTACTGCGTAGATGTAAAAAACAGTATTAAAGATTTCTAATGTCATACAGTCAGATTAACAGCCTAAATTTACAATGTATTGTTTTTATCCTTAACAATAAATTCATGTATATTATGCATATTGCATATATACAATACCTGGTCTCTAAAATAGTTGCAGATTGTTTGGTTTGCCACACCTCTCTGGTAACGTCACAAGAATTAAGGCCTAGGCAATTAAGAGGAGAAGTTTAATTTATAAAACTAGGACTTTTCCGTTTGTAATAAGGTTTTCAACTTATCCCGAATTTATTATCGCAGAGATCTAACTGTATATAACTCTTTAATACTACTGTTTATACCTACGCAGTAACAGATCAAGTTATGTCAATTTAATACTGTACAGAAATGTGTAATAATAAATTTAGGCTATTATATATAGACAAGTAAAAAATAAGTATGTATATATATGTATGTATATTGTATATATGCATAATATACATGAATTATTGTTAAGGATAAAAACAATACATTGTAAATTTAGGCTGTTAATCTGACTGTATGACATTAGAAATCTTTAATACTGTTGTTTACATCTAAGTAGTAACAGTTCTATTTATGTCAATTTAATACAGTACAGAAATGCGTATGTGTGTATATAAGTATATATGTATCTATATATATGCATAATATACATGAACATAAAGATAATAACAATATATTATAAATTTAGGCTATTAAACAAAGCTTTTAGTCGAATAGAAGCTGAGAAATATAAAAAATACTCAGCGTCTCGTTTTAACCGTACGCACGCGCGTCGCCGCGCAAGCGCACGTCACTCACGATGGCCCCCCACCACTCGCTGCGGCCGTCGAAGCATCATTTTACAGCGCAACTTCGACTCTTCGGTGCCCATATTTTATTAGAAATATACAACATAGAGACTTAGAAAATAACATCTATAAACTAAATGACATGCTCTACACGAACGTTTTTGTTCGACGTTAATATGTCAAGTAATATACAAGTATAGCTTGTAAACGCAAAATGTTAAATATCTCAGGATATAAGCAACGAAAATTAAAAATTTTTTTTAAATTATTGGTAAATTGGTCTATAAATTTAACTAGGATAGTTGATTTTATGAATTATCATATTTTCATTTTGAAAAATGAAAAAATCGATGACGTATAAAACTAGGGTGACGTTTAAAACGTTGTTAAAACCGCAAAAATAAAGATAATGAAATTCTTCAGAATGCTTTTGATTTCTGTGTATTTACCCTTATTGTATACCAAATTTCAAGTGTCAGCAAGTTTCCAAAAAAATTTCGCAAATGTTTAAACTTTTAGACTCGGCGGGGGTATAAAACGTTATAAAACAAAAAGTTTTACGATTCTGATTTTCGGCATTAGCGTGATTGTTGTACACTTAGTGAACTATATTTTTCTAAAGTTTCGTCACTTTTTGTTAATAATCAACATTTTTACAGCAACTTAAAAAAATTAGCGTTTTCTAACTTCTCGTCAACCTCACGGCTTTGTTATTGCAAATTTCGTAATCGGACCAACGCCATTTTGTAGCTTATTTAATAACAAACAGTAAAGTCTTAAGAAAAGAAAGGCTGAAAAAAAAGTCGGAAAAAAAGTCTTAATTTTTTTGAGCTTCCATAAAAAGCCCATGGGACAACCTTATCAAAAATTTTTTACGGTAAATGGATGCTCCATTGTACCAATTAACCATTTCTAAAAAAAAAAATTAAAAAAAAAATTAATTATTACCAGTAATGGGGTTTTTCCACCATTTAAATGAAAACAGACATCGCTCACTTTAATATAATGCAAGATCATTACACAACGTTCGACAAAAAATACAAAATTTTCTTAATATTACCGCCTAAAAATGTTTACTGACCTAAAATGATAAAAATAATTTCAACTTAGTGTGAGTAAGTGACGCTCTCGGACGGGCCCGAAGTTCAAAACTTTTTTTTACTACACCCTAAATAATAAATTTAAAGAACACTTATACAAATTCTTTAAACAATTGGTATAATTTCAGTTTTATTCTTGCGTTAATTTAGTGAGCACCAAATATGCGCCTTCCAGACGGCTAACCGCCATGCGGTGACGCGCAGTTTCGGAAGGGAGGGGATACCTATAAAACTCACGCGATTTTAACCCAGGATGCTTCCTCTATGTGTATATGCTCGAAGATCGTATCACAGCGGCTGTGATAAATATATATATACATCTACCGCTCGCTTGAATAAGGCCTCTGGCAGATCATTTCGGAATACACCCTTAAATGGCTTAAATGTTCCAAAGCCAAATATGACTGATGTGAAATGGGCTTGACTATTTGGTTACACTGTTTTTATATTGAAGAAAAAAATATAAAGGCTCAAAAATCACAAAAAACTAAACGTCAAAAAAGTTATTGCTTTTATTGCTAATTATTTAGCACAATCAGTATTAAATGCAATTTATTATTCAAATCTACATTCTGTATTGTATATGCTGCGAAGAATAAAATGTTATGTTTACTATATATGTGTATAGTATTATAACCTATAAGATTATAATTATTAAAGTTACATTTTCATTTTAACAATAAAAACAAAATTGGAAATTGATTTTTTGAAGAAAGCTGTCAAAACACGGAAATAATATCTAATATATTATTTGAACATATATATATATATATATTTACATTAGTTAATCTATTAATATTCAAATTATTCTATTACCTTATATTATTGAAGATACAGTTTTTAAAAATAAAAAATGAAAACTTATGAAGCAAAGTAAATTTGTGTGTACGCATAAGAAACATTTAATTTTAGTTAATATCAGTTCATAAGTTATCATGTACAGAAAATGAAAAATTTAAATATATCTAAAACAAAACTAAAAGATTAATCAACTTTTCAATCTACTGTTAATTAGCAGAAAAGGTAAATTTGTACGTCAGTTGAAGATAAAAACTTTGTATGATTTGTGGTAGAATTATACCTTCTATAAGAGTTTTAAACAAAACAGTGAAATGAAAACTACTTATAAGCCTGTTTATCATATTAATTTGCACAAACGTATGTTCCAAAAAATAATTATCCAAATTTTTTAAAACAATGGTTAAATAAATATTGTGTAAAATTTTCAACTCTAAAAAAAGCCTTTTCATGCATGAAAAATGAATTAAGAAATCAAGTATTTTTCTGTGCTGTATCAGAAAGTCTTTTTTTTTGAGAACGTAATCTTTGATGAGAAGAAGTGGCTTTTTTAGACTTGGGTGATATTAGAACACTCTTGCAACTTGTACTCAAATAACATCCTTGCTAGAAAAATCCACTTTTTCCCTAGTTGCTAATATACTATTTTTTGTACTCATACAAAAACTCTTGATTCTTTACACAATCTATGAAGAATTATTATAAAAAGTAGGAAAGAAATGCCACAATATGACAAATCAAGTGATTCATACAAATAACTGTTAACCATTATTTTGCTTAGTGAACAATTTGCACCTACTCGAAAAAACTACTTTACACAATTCTTATTTAATGTATTATTATGATCAATAAAGAATATTTTAAAAATAAATGCATACTATTAATATACAAATTATAGTATAGTGAATATAATAAATGTCTTTAAAAGTTATGAAATATAGATTTCAATTTCTTTATTTCAGTTTTATGACTATTCAAGAAATTAACAATTTTTCAATTTATAACTTATATGGCGGCTCGAAATTTACAAAGAAGAAATTCAAAAAAACAGAATATTGTTGAAAGTTCCAGCAAACATGAGACAAATAGAAATAAAACCAACGATTTCTCAGATCAGAACTTTATTAATTTACAGAATGTATTAGAACTATTTAATTTTCCAATAAACGAAGAACAAGCATGGGCAATATGTTATCAATCAATTAAATTTTTCGAACAGTCAAATGTATACTGTCGAGTTTTGGAATTTTCTCAAATTTTGCTCCACAAAAATGGTGATGTTACATTAGAATTGCAAGAAGGTATGCTATATGTGCACTTATTTATATTTATTATGCCTAATATTGATCTGGTTACGGATTCAAGCTTTTTAACAGAAATAGGACATAATGATGCTTAGTATAGACTTTATACTGTTACACTTACTGTCGTTTTAAGGACTAAAAAATTATATTTTAATTGCAAGAGGGTCTGAAATCCAGATTTTACCAATTGTATAGTGCTATGGCACACTAGAAAAATGCTTGAAACTAAATAAATACTATAAATTTTGTATAAAGAGATAGGTATTATCAACTATTGTACAGATTTCTGATTAAAATATTTAGTTATCATTTTAAACAATGTGTATAGTGATTTGTATTATAAATTTTTTGCAGCTATTAAATTTTGTTTACATGGTTTAAAATAATGAATAAGGGCAATTATTTCTTAGTTTTCAATATTAATTATATTTATTTAGTTTCAAGAATACTCTTGCAGCATGCAACTTATTTAACTTAGTCGATCAAATGTGGGTTATTGAACCCTTTAAATTTTTTTTATTTAATTTTGTATTCAAATGTACAAAACAAGATGTTATACAATAATTGAATCCTCTCTATTAGTGCTTAAATATTTAATGCAAACAATTAAATTGCTTTAAGTGCAATATCCATGAATCTCTTTGAGTTTTATTGCAGCAGGTCCAGAAATTGTGGCCACAGTTCCTGAAAAGGATGCTATATTTTCACTGGGCATGATATTATTTAATTCGTTAGATTATGGCCTTTGTGAAGAGGAAGAAATCTCTCTGCGTCCTGAATTACAAAGTCTTATATCCTTCATGACAAATTTAAATGCAGGTCAGTGTGATGAATGTAATTTTAGTTATTGTTAATTGAATCTGCACAAAAATATAAAAATGGTAGTTTACACCCCAACTCATAATTCTCTTTGTACAATGTTCATTGTTCCCCCATGTAAAATTATCTAGTTCTAAGAAACAAGCTTTATATAACGTATGTACTTAATTTTGTGTTACATTATACATGCATAGATCCTCTTCTAAACTTAACTCCAACAAATATTTCATAGAAATTATTAAAAGTCATAGAAACAATTAAAAGATTTTCTCACATTTAATTAACACATAATTTAATGGGTCTTCTACAGATATTTCAACCAATATAAGTGATGTGGATCTTGGGAAAAGTATAAGCAATCACAGAGAACACAACCATGGACGATGGATTACTAATCAAATATTACAAGTAAGATTTATTTTTAATAATTTTACTATTAATTTCTGTAGTTAAGATTTACTGCATATATTGAAGTGAAATAACATTTAAATTAAGTAATGTAATGTTACCATGGTGACGCTATTTGAATGATCATATAAATGTTACAATATACCTTTTTTTTAATTGTTTTCAGATGTGTATTAATAACTTGGAAATAACAGACATCGAAAAAGTGGATATTTACTATAAAAATGTTGTACATTGTTTAGTTTATGAAGCTATAGAGATATCAAATTGTTTAAACAAAGAATTTATTGAGCAGAAAATTATTCAATCAAAAAATATAATGACTGATACTAAAATGTTGGATTCAAACTTCCAAAGTGGTGATTCGGTATGTTTATATTTTTTACATTATAACACATGCATGAAAAAGGCTCTGTTCCATGCAGCATAAATAGATAGAAAATCTATTTATGCTGCATGTATGTGTGTGTATGTGTCTGGCTGTGTGTGTGTATGTGAGTATAATAGGGTTATTCTCTGAGATCGACCGGCTAAAATTTTTTTTATTTCAACTATCCTAAGTCTTTTCTACTCGGAGAAATACAATTCCTCAAATATTTTAAATTTTTTCCATCAAGCCCCTTCGAGCTACAAAGATTCAAAATTGGTGAAATTAGCATTTTTCCATTTTTTACAAATTTTAAAAAATTCATAACTCCTGAGGAAAGCATTTTTCGTCGAAAATGCATAAAATACTTTTTCAAGCAAATTTTCTCCAGTTTCAAAGAAAAATACTCCCAATGTGATATATATATACGTTTTAGAAGTTTTCTATGCAATTTAAATTTTCAAGGTCCTACAGATTCAGATAAAAAAATTTTTAAAGATAGTTTTTTTCAATGCAAAAGTATCTAGATATATCCCAATACGTCAATCAAAGTTTAAGAGCACTTAAAAAATCAAAATATTGTGGGATTCAGGGTGTAGGCGGGTTCAAGATGTGGTTAGTGACATTAGAGATTTAACAGTAACAATAACACTTTATTCAATAACAGAAACAAATAACAATATCACAGACATTCATACACTCAAACGTCTGCACTCGCCCACGTCCCAAATCCAACAGATGCCGAGGCCTGATGCCCACGCCGGATCTGTCCTTCCTCTCTCTCTCTCTCTCTCTCTCTCTCTCTCTCTCTCTCTCTCTCTCTCTCTCTCACGCATCCCTCTAGCGCACCTACTCTAACCTTCTCTCTAGGGTCATTTCTAGGGAGGGGTTAGAGTAGCCTGTCTCTTTCGCACTTATTCTTACACTCACAATCCTACAATATTAATAGTCAAAACCAAAAATTACATTTCCTATCTGAAAAAAATATATTTAAAAAGTAAAAAAAAAACTAAGACGAAAAGTATTCTTGAAATTTTTTGTCTCCCTTTGTTTCCAAGCTAAAAGTCGATGAAAATGTCGAATTTTAGCATAAAATTTGCTACTAAAAATCGACATTTTCATCGATTTTTAGCTTGAAAACGAAGCAAAATTGAGAAAAATCTTAAAAATAGTTTTCATTTTAGAATTTTTTTTACTTTTACTTATATTCTTTTTAGATAGAAAATCCAACTTTTTTTCTTTTTAAAAAGTGATATTTTGATTTTTCAAGTGGTCTTAAACGCTGACAGGTATTGTGGGACTTATTTAGTTACTTTTGGGTTGAAAAAAGCTATCTTTACACATTTTTTTATCTCAATCGGAAGGATCAAACCTTGAAAATTTTGAATTTAAATATCTAAATTGTATAGAACTTATTGAAAGTATTTTTCCTGGAAACCACATTGAAAACTATTCGGGGCTCTAGCGACACGTATAGTGTGCGCAACAGTCCTCTCACTTTCCGTGTAGCTGTTCCGCCGAATTCAGAGTAAATATTACTCTTCGACGCAAGCTTCGAGCAAGACGCAAGCGACAACCGATCGGCGCTGTCGCTGCGCGGTTAGAATGCGCAGCTGTCCCCTACCACTTTTAAAGCGTTCCACCGCGTAAGAGTATACTTGCATGATGTGCTCATTCAAGTACTATCTTAGATAATTATATTTATATTACTTAATTTCTGATGCCCATTGGCGGTTGACTTTTAATTTTGTTTTTTTGGTAATGTATTGTAGGTTTAAATAAAAAGGAATAAAAATTTTCTTTTTCATACTTTTAATTGAACTTCATTAATAGGAATTACAAAGCATAATCAGAAATTATGAAAGGATAATTTTGTTTTTTTTTTATGAACAAACAAGGCGCAAATAATGGTAAATCATCTAATTGAACATACTTTCTTACATACGCTTTACATTTCCAATAAAAAAATTAATTTACTTACAAACAAACAAATGCCTTATGTTTGTCAAATTATGTTGTTTAAAAAACTCGTTTATTGTTGGAATGTTGCACTATGCATAACGAAGAAGATGTATAAGAAGAAAACTCACAACGGCTTAACGCAAACACTTGTCGGTGTAAATTCGCTTTTCCATATAGGTGGGGGGTTCAGCCAGCCCCACAACGGAGACAAGCGCGCAAGCAGATGCTGGCGCCGAGACGAGAATACGTTTAACCAGAGGTGAATGGGGAGATGCGCAACGCTGTAGTCGTCGGTGCGGCGATTTTTAAGGCAGTTGAGTCGGCTCCCGAGTTGTGACGTACCATATGGTGCGAAACAAAATTCAAAACAATGTGAAAATCCTTTACTAAAAAAAAGGTGAAAACTCCTCAGAAAGCAGGTAGAAAGAGGGGGTAGAAAGCACAGCAGCGAGTATCTTCTCTCCGCGCTGCTCCGCAAGACAGTATATTATTTTGTTTATTTGTTTATCCAAAGAGTGGAAGAAATGTTTAATGCACCTTGATAGGAATTGTGCGAAATTCCCCGTGCGTAGGACTCTCTTGGCAAAAGATACGCATATCTACTAAAACTCCCACCCTTATAAGGCCGCAACACTTTTTTACTCTTGAATAAAACTACTTTTCTTTGGAAATTTCTTATTTACAAATTTTTAAATTAGGGATAACTAATAATAGCTAGCAGTGTACAAGTAATATAATTATTTTTACATTTTAGTTGTTTTATATTTGTATACTTGTAATTAAGTACTTATTCTTTCTAACAAAAAGAAGAAACATTGAAACATATTCTGTATAACATAATGTTATTTAATTTAACGTTATGTTATTATATAAATACTAGCAACAGAAATAGTATGATAATCTCTCGGAAAATCTAGAATATTTATTAATAAAGTTAGTCAAAAATAACCGATTTTTTTTATTCAAAATTCCTTGTTAT
Organism: Philotrypesis tridentata; assembly: GCA_018906965.1. Classification (NCBI taxonomy): domain Eukaryota; kingdom Metazoa; phylum Arthropoda; class Insecta; order Hymenoptera; family Pteromalidae; genus Philotrypesis; species Philotrypesis tridentata. The sequence continues at coordinate 136,509 of JACCIB010000440.1, read as the reverse complement.
TAAAAAAATGCCGTTTTATGATACTGTTATTAAATATATTAAAATTGTTTATTTAAAAATTTTTTTTGAAAGATGACAACATTAAGACCCAAAAAAAATGGATTAGCTTGAAGGAGTTTCAGGTATGGCCGAGGGCCGGGGAACGAAAATCTCGACACCGTCTCTCGTAGCACAACTCGAGAGCCCTATAACCCTATAACTTAACTGCCTTCAAAATCGCCGCGCCAACACCTACAGCGTTGCGCATCTCCCCACTCAAACCGCGTTCCCTTTCCACGAGCGTCTTGCGAGCCTCCATCTTAAGGTAGCGAACGCTGAGACGCATTTGAATTCAGACGCAACCGCTCTGACTGCCAAACAACACAGTCGCTCGCTCGTGGTATCCAACTTTGTACTTATCCTAAATAAAGTTATAGCTACCCCTTGACTACCCCTCTTGAGGTGACCCCGCGAGTAACACAAAGGAACAACGTCAAGAACAAAGAGCACGACAACCTCGGAGTGAAGCTACTGCCATCTTAGGACACGCTGATTTCCGTGCAAATTCACCCCAACAGTCAGAGCATCGTAGCCGCGCTACACAGCGCATCTTGGTGACGAAACGCCGACGATTGGAACAAAGGACCCGGATTCTTTACAACCCCAATGTCCCCGGAGTTATCCTCCTTGCGTAGCCAAGGCACCGTCCGAAACCGGCCCTTCTACAGCCATCAGGACACGCCGCAGCGGTCGCTACACAATTGGCAGCGTCGCAGCGTCAACACATCGCCGTTGACGCAATGTGCCATCCAGGAAGCAACAGAATCGCTTGACGAGCGCGGTGAGCTATTTCCATTCTTCCGCTCCCACCCGCGAGCAAGCCACTTCCTGGGCTGGAGCAACGCGGGCACGTTGCACATAATACTCTGCGTAAACATTTTGGCGTTTATGCCAACGCATATCTTTTATTCTCATACGCCTCAGCGTAAAAATGAGACATATGCGACTCGCCACATCGGCGTGCATTCATATCTCGCAGAGAGAAATTTTTTTTTCTTCTCAATTTTTTCCCGCGCGTAACGAGTTCACGGCGGCCATATTCGAGGCGTCTCGTAGAGCTGAAAGCGACCGCCGGCTTCCGTGGCGCTGACATCGCCGGCCCCACATCGCGACAGCCATTAGCGGCGCTCGAAGCCACTCAGCGGCAGCACTATACACCACGCCGAGCACGCTGCCGGCCCGCTCCGCCCTTCGCAATAGCGTACACCGCGTGCACGTACTTGTTCGACACAGCTCGCTGGAAATGATCCGCAGCTTTCAAGGCCAGCAGCCAGCTGACGATCAGCAGCAGCAGTTACCGCTCGGACAGTAGCCATAGCTCCAACTCCTCGGACAGCCGAACGTTCGGTAGCAAGACCTACACTAGCCACTGATCAACCTCGCCGGACGCAACAACATGATACAACCCGATGTAGAAGCCGCACAATGTGTGCTACAGTCATATTGGTCATTCAGCCCTCACATCTGGTTCGCGCAAGCCGAATCCGTATTCGAGCCATGCGGTATCCACGCCGAAACAACAAAATAAAACAAAATAACACGGCTCTACCGTCCGAAGTTGCTCAGGAAATATCAGATATAATCCTAGCGCCTCCAGATGAGAATCGATACACTTACATTAAAAATGCTATTTTACAGCGCTTCTCAGTCTCAGCCGACCAGCAGCTACACCAGCTACTCAACGAGGTACAGCTAGGCAATCGCACATCGTCACAATTCCTGTGTTACATGCGACGCCTGGCCGGAGCAGCAATCAACACCGCTGTACTGAAGATCAAATAGCTCGACGTCCTGCCGCCATCCGTCAGACGGCTATGCAAAGTTCTCCGCACCACAACGCCCGATGAGCTGGCGCTACTCGCCGACGAACTCATGCCTATTACCGAGCCAAGCATCCAAGCAATCGACCGCCGTTCAATGCCATCACCTACACGTTCGAGCGGTTTCTCATCAGGATCAACTTCGCCACGTACAACACAGGAGCTAGCATCCATAAGGCTAAGCCTCATGCAGTTCTCTACGCTATTCACCAGTAGCCACCTTGCATCTACCCTCAGGAAAACTAGTTCCACCATCCTTTACGCAGGTCAATGAGGTGGCAGGGATTAGTGAGAAGCGCCTGCATATCATCGACCGGACGTCAAAACAGCGATTTCTGGTCGACACTGGGTCGGCAGTCTCATTGCTGCTACGATCATTCTGTAAATATCAATTCACTCGAAGCCCGCTCACCCTTACAGCAGCCAACGCTTCAGCAATTGCAACACACACGCGCGCACCCTGGACTTGGGGCTTACTTGGGGATTCCTGGTCGCCGACGTCTGCCGCGCAATTCTGGGAGCCAACTTTCTCTTACACTTCAGTCTCACAGTCGACATTCAAAACAGGAGACTCGCCGATCCAGACACTGCAAGACACGCGGCCGGCGCCATAAGCAACGCTTCAGTCTTCTCGGTCGCGGTACGAATTCCGCTAGAAGTAGCAGACGGCTCTTTTATCGGTCTCCTCAGCGAATACCAGGATCTAATTGCTTCCGGGAGCACCGTCATCACACTGCTCAACCTTGAGATCAAATACCACATCGGCACCTCAGGTCCACCAGCAGCAGCCAGGGCGCGTCGCCTCCTCGGTCCTCGACTTCAGGCCGCGCGAGAAGCCTTTAACAACCTCACAAAGTTGGGTATCGTCCACCGTTCAGACAGCTCATGGGCGAGTCCCCTCCGCATCGTCCAGAAACCCGATGGTACCATCCGCATCACAGGAGACTATCGCCAACTCAACGCCCGCACCGCGCCGGATCGCTACCCGCTGCCTATCATCGAGGATCTTCTCGGATTTCGAGGAAAAATCTTCTCCGTTATGGACATGAAAAAGGCGATCTATCAAGTGCCAATAGCCCTCACCAGAACGCATCGAAGCCATATGCTCCTTTCCACCGCCACGCGACTCTTCACAGCGACGCCGCTTTCTCGGACTGCTAAACTACTACGGCCGCTGCATTCCAGGTACAGCACGGCACGTAGCACCACTCAACGATCTGCTCAAGAATCTTCCAGCCAAGAAGAAGCCCGTCCCAGTCCGCTTGACTCCGGCGGCGGAAAAATCCTTCGCCGCAATCAAGCAAGCAATCACCGACGCCGCCACCACAACCTTCCTACGGCACAATGCACGGTTACGGCTTCTAACGGATACCTCGGACTACGCAGTTGGTGCGGCTATGGAGCACTAGGAACCGAACAGAACTTGGAGACCGTTGGGGTTCCTCTCCCGAAAGCTCTCCAATGCAGAGCGGTGATATAGTACCTACTACAGAGAGTTGCTTGCCGCGTACTCAGCTATTAAAAGCTTCAGGAACATCCTCGAAGGCGCAAGATTCACGTTGCTGACCGACCACAAACCACTTAGGTACGTAGCGAAACAATCACCAGAGAGAGCCTTCCCAGACAAGTTCGACACATCGATTACCTGTTGCAGTTCGTAATCACTCTGGCCTACACCAAGGAAGAGGACAACGCCGTCGCCGATGCTCTTTCACACGTTGAAACCATCGACATGCTATCATCGCTCAGCTTTGCGCAAATCACCCCCCAGCAAACAACGGACACGGATTTGCCGCATATCCTGGCATCAGCGAATACTACCTTGCCCCGCTTTGTACTGCGCTGTCGATGTCAACGTCATTCAGCCATACATACCTTGACAACTGCGAACTACGGCATGCCAGGTCATTCACGGCCTCTCTCACCTAAGCATCAGGGCAACAACCAAGCTCGCGCAGCAGAAATTCTTCTGGTCCTCAATGAAGAAGGACGTCGCGCGATGGGCACGTAACTGTTTACTTACCGGAGACGAAAATACGTTTAACGCAAACTGCGTTCCCTCTCCACGAGCGCCCTGCTAGCCGACATCTTAAGGTGGCGAGCGCTGAGGCGCATTTGAATTCAGACACAACCGCTCTGGCTGCCGAACAGCGCAGTCGCTCGCTCGCGGTATCAAACTTTGTACTTAGCCTAAATAAAGTTATAGCTATTCGATACCCGTCTTGGTCTTACTTCCGATCACTACTCGGAGAACCCACGATCCACGGTCTTTCCTGAATAGGGGACTGCTGCGCATTCTAACCGCGCAATGAGAGCGCCGATATGTTTTCAGTCTGTCGCTTGCGTCGAAGAATAATATTTATTCTGAATTTGGCACAACAGCTACACGGAAAGTGGTGGGGGACTGTTGCCTACATTGTACATGTCGCTAGAGCCCCAAATGGTTTTCAGTGCAAAAAATTCCTTAAAAAAGTATTTTATGCATTTTTTACGATAAATGCTTCACCCAAGAGCTAAAAATCAATGAAAATAGGCAAAAAACGTAAAAATCACTGATTTCATGAATTTTGATCCTCTGTAACGCGAAGGCAGTTTATGCAAAAAATCTGAATAAATTCACAAGATCCCGTGACATGTTCTAGAATAATTTCCAATAATTTTTTTAATAGGGTTGGGTTAGGTTTAAATTTTCATCTTCCATTTCACAGAGAATCACACACACACACACACACACACACATGCGCGCGCGCACGCACGCACGCACACACACAAACTGGCACACACACATATATATATATTTTGTGTGTGTGTGTGCGTGTGTACATACACGTACGTACACACGCACATTAATATTTAAAAACACACGCACATACACATGCGCGTAGAAAAAGGTACTATGGAATTCCCAGTGTTCTATTTTATCCTTCCACACGGAAGAAGCCTTATTCATGCACTTTTTACAAAAGGATGATGTGCAACAAGGGGAGAGTAGTTTTTTCAGACTCGGGTGATATTAGAGCACTCTTGTCACTCTTGTGAAACCCAAATTTTTTCCCTAATTGCACAATATACTATTTTTTACCTTTAATGTTTGTAAAGTAATCAAAAGCAAATATAGGAAAAAATAATTACATTTCACATTTCCATTAACACTTTGCAGCATACCTTTTTCATATGAACAGATTTTCATGAAAATAATAATATTAGGAATCGCTGATTACGAATTCTGAACTCACATTTTGATAATTCAAAATAGCGTATTCAATGCGACTATCGAAAATGGATGAATTGTTAAATATTTTTTCACCACACCACGTGTAAATTGCGTACTTTATCGCCTCATAGCGGGGGCTAAAGTATGCCGTATAATCCCTAGGCAAGATTAGAAAACAAATGCATAACTATACTCGTGTAACCTCAATTTCATCTTTTAAAATGATTCTTTTTCAATATTGATTGCAATATATAGATATTCATACACCTATGTTATAAAAATCTATATTAGTGTAAAAAGTTTATTAGTTAACTGTGTATTTAAAGATAGCCAGGAAGTTTCAAATTAAAATAAAATTTCGTTTTATTACGCTATATTTATCTATATAATGAATTATACAAATTTAAATGTACTCATTTTTCTTGAAGTAACGCTTCTATTATATGATTTATTTTATGTTATATAAGTTATGAAGAATCAATGCGTATACAGTCCCGCTCTGTTGTACATACAAATCTGTTATTTTATCTGAATAATATTTCTAAATGACGTATTTCAAACGCTATTCATCGACATATTTGAAAAACAACTTTAAACTTGCTCATATTTCATTATTTGATACAATAGTAACTATACACATTTTTTCTCTTCACTATATTCTGGCGCCAAATTTTTATATAATTTATTTTTATTAATTTTTATATGATTGCGTACAATTTTGAATTCAGCATTTCCGCTTCTTATGTGTTTCCAGCGGGCGCTGGTCAGCAGCCCTCGCTCGGGCCGTAAATGCCGCGGCGCCAAAAGCCATATAGTGTGCTTCAGATAAATACTGAAGTTAGCGTCAATCGTTTAACTCTTGGCTCCGGGCTTAATATTCTATTAAACAAAAATTTTTAGATTTTATAAGTATTATACTTTTTAATGAACGCAATTTTCGCCTGATGTGGTAAAAAGTAGTACATGCACCGTGAGAGTAGATCGAGCAAATAAAATCGCTTCGTTCGGGCGGTGCCTACTTTGCTTGCTTTACTCCCTTGGTACAGATTTTACTATATTTTTCGACCGCTATTTTGGGCTGTCATTTCGAATTTTGTGAATCTGAAATGCAAATTCGTAATTAGCATCTTCAAAAATATCTGAATACTAATTTTTGTAAGAATATGTTCAATAGTTCGTTCAATAATGAATTATTTCAGAAAAACAGCATTTCCAAGCATTTGATTACGAATAGTAACGAATTAGCAATAATTTTATGCCATTTGTGTATGAATTTTAATTTTATATTTTTTCAAGATCATGGAATTACAAAAATTTTTGATTAAATTGCTCAAAAACTTGTTTGAAATTGCAAAAAACTACGGAAGAAAGGTGGTAGTCCTGGCGAAATTTACCTTGGTAGAAATAATGACCAGCAGTTGGAATTGATAAAAAAACTTTTCAAAATTTAGAAACATTATTATTAATATTACATTCGGGTTATAGGAAGTAAAATGTATTGATATATGATTTGGGAATATTATTTTTCTTGTATTCAATATTGGTAGATAGTTTTTCTTAACATTCTAATAATAATTATAAATTTTAATATCTAATGAGAAAAATCCTTTTTTAGGCCGATGGAAGAATTTGGAGAGCCATTCAGGTATTTGTGGTTTTTAAAGTTTACTATTGTATATAATTGAGTTATTCTGTGAAAATCTTTACATTTATAAATGTAAGTTTTATATGTTTTATAAGCTAACTTTATTCTGCATAAAACAGTGAATTAGATGGCACAACATTTTTTATTTACTATCATTTTGATTATATAATTTCTTCTTCAAACTATTAACAATTTAAAAAATTAATCACCAAGATTCGGAAAACATTACTATGAAGTTTTCGAACAATTCTAAGCACTGTTTAATACGTATAAATTTGTCCTAAGGTTTACTGTTTTTTTTTTATAAAATTTACTGAATTTTGTAACATGAACAACAAACACGCTATTTTTTGTTTCGACAACAACTTCGAATTCACCACATTGAATCTGAAATCACTCATGTACACAGATTTAAGCCTGGGTAGAATCTTTCCTACTAAGCTATAGAGAAAATGCTCTATTTTATCATCCGTCAGCGAATTATCGGAAAAATTGCGCCAGAAATCCTGACACTAGGGGACTTATTTTGGGTATGTTATGTCGAATTTATCATTGTCGATACATGTAGGTTAAAGTATTGTTATAATTAGATCCGAACAGCACAATTCGAACATTGGGAATCGCGCAGAGTAATCCACAGCAACTTCGCAGTTGTTGTTTTAGTTTTTAGTCTTGCATTGACAGCTAATTAGAGTTGATGCTTTGCCGAGATTTTTCACATAAGGAGACCAAACACCACTATGACCTAAAAAATAAAATCATAAATAAATTTATAATTATTATGTACAGATATCATTTTTATACTATAAGTAGAAAATATTACCTTTAATTTGCTGCCTTTAACATTTCATTTGGACTAACCTAACTACAGTCACATTCCGTTGATTTTGACATTGATTATTTCACTTACCGTAAGATTTCAGATGGGCTTAGGGACCTGAAACTAAATGGAAAATGTTTTAAAAAACTGTCATTTTCATCTGAATGTAATTTATTGTGATACATTTTTTAAAAAAAAATTTCCAAACATCCAATTGAAAATCCCTACATTCACATGAAGAGGACAGTTTTTAAAACATTTCCCACTTGGTTTTAGATCCCTAAATCCATTTGTTGGTCTGAAATCTTACAGTAAGTGAAATAATCCATGTCAAAGTCAATGCACTGTGATTATAGTCAGGCTGATCGAAATTCAGTTTGACCGGTAGCAAATTAAAGATAATATTATCTATTTTTAGTATAAAAAGCCTACATTATATTAATCGGCATAAATTGAAAAAACCCTTCTTTTTCAGATTCAGTAATTAATAAAATTTTTTAATATTTTTTTTTGTAACGTTCTTCGTAAATTTTGAAAGGTTATAAAATGTTCTACAATTCGACCTCATTATCACTCTATAAAAAGGAGAGCGATTATTATCGAATAAAGCCAATTCTGAAATGACGAATTCGTTTTTTCGCTTGTTTTTAATGCTAAGGAAAAAGTAATTTATGCGCGCGGTACGCGCGCTTGGACAATTTCTCTAGTGTTAATCATAATATAAATATATCACTGCTCACTTCAATGTCAATTTAAGAGGATAACGAAGCCAATGCAAATCAAATGAGGTATTACATAACCTCAAAAATTGTATTTGATCATAAAAAATAGGTGCTTATTCTTCTTTACCACATAAAAACGCGGTGTTTCGAGGTAGCTGTTATAATTATTTATCCCACTAATAATAAGTTATGACTGGATGTTTTGAAACCGCTGAAGACGGTTCGTGATTGGATCATATTGTGCGCATGCGTTTAGAGCTATAGTTCATGTATCATGGTTCATGCGTTTCCGGTGAATGCGTTAGGATGAGGTTAGAGCGCGCGAAGCGCGCTAATGTCGATCTAGCATTCTAGCCTAATATAATAGACGAAAAGACAGAACGCAGGTCTTATTGCAACAATAAATCGAGAAAAAGACTTTTTTTTTAATTTTATGCACAGCAGAATCGACAATTGTTTCACGAGCTCTTCGTGTATAGGTATACCTGTGTACAGTTCCAAAAGTTCTTTTTAAATATAAAAATAAACCAGGATAATCTGCACTTTCATAAAAAGTTTCGAATATTTCTAAAACTATTTATTTTGATTATAATAACTTTGCAATCAAGTTAAAAATAACTTTAAAATAATTTTGCAATTAAGCTCTTTAATTTGTCCGAGGGGTTACAAACTTTGACTACGACATCCCTTTAAGGTCAAGTGTGTCGTGATTCCATTTTTGCCATTTTTTTGGAGTTCTGATATTAATTTATTTTTTAATTTTCAACTTTTTTTAACGTTCTTAATACTATATAAAAGACAACAATACATTCTTTAATTTGACCACATTACATTTGTCATAATTTTGTTATTGTCATTGATGTTATTTAATTAAAACAAAAAGTGGAACCTAATGATAGTTAAAGATGTGTTACAAAAGTTTCAGATATTTTAAGATAAAATTATTTTAAATGATGATTACGTTCATTAAACACAATTGTTATTAATTATGTTTCTTTTATGTAATCAGGTGCTATGGGATATCTCATCGTATATGGTGTCTACGGGGTTGAGTTGGGTTGGGTGGTAAGATCCACAATTTTCATATTTAGACTCTTATTACTGTCAAGTATGCCTATATGAAGCATTTTCTTTAGCTATGGTGTTTTACGGAATTTTTATGGGAGTCACGATTTTTTCTATGGAAGAATTTTTTGATTTCATTTTTTCGGAATCATAAGATTAAAAGAGTAAAGCATGTTATGATAAAAATGTATAAGATAGAAGGTACGGTCTTATAAAGGTGCTAACCTTTATGCAAACAGATATAACAAGTCAACCCTCCCCTTTATTCTGGTCACCCCCTCCCCTTCATTTTGCTCTCCCCTCCCGGACAATTCTTCTGAATCTTATTCTTATATAATCTTATTCTTCTGAATCTTCTAGATCTTATTTATTTTGAAATATGTAAATCATTAATTGTTATAATAATTATAATATAAAGAACAGAAATTGGTGAATTATTTATTTGAATTTCTTATTTAGATAATTATGGTAAACTTTTTCAAAAATTTTATAATATCAAATTTTTCAAAAATATTCTGCAATACACACTGACAATAGTAGGCTTTAGATTGAAGCAGACAAATTTGCTTATATGCATTCTGCTTAAATTTAGTGGAAATCTACTAAAATCAAGAATATGTGTGCTTGATTGAAGAATCATGGAATCTTAAAGTGAGAATAAAATATTCTAATTTTAAGCAGAAATCATCTAACTTTTAGCATAAATCTTCTAAAATAATTTATAATTATTTAAACATTAGTTGAAGTTAGTATTATAGTATATGAAACCCATTGCTTATAAACTTGTATCTCGCGATAGTACGTTTCCACTGTGTAACATTACCTCTAGTGCTCATGTTAACTAGGGTCAGATACAAGTGAAAGTGGAATGAACAGTAGTAACGATTTTGAAAATAATTTAAAACTAAGCATTGCAAGATTAACTTCAAAATTGTATAGCTATCCATTTCTTCCACGATCAACTGTGGATATAGTATATAAGGAAATGGATGATTTCATAAATAAGGAATTACTTCCATCATTAAAAACGGAACTGGTGACATCATTGAACAGCAAAAAGGAAAACGACTGTGAGATTGTAAGTGAGTTAGTTGAATATTCGTTTTCGAAGTGCTCGTCTGCATTTGAGGCTTTAAATAGCGAATACAAACACATAGCTTATTTAGAAAAAAAACGATTATTATATTGCTCCGGAAACTGACATTTTTGGCGAAGAATTGAGAACTCTTTACTCTAGAAAAACTGGGGAAAACTATGAGAAAAATATGAGTGTATGTGGCTAATACATAAATATTAAAAAAATGTTAACAAAACTTTTATAAACACCAGGAAATTTTTCACTTTTAAAAAATGAAATAGATTTATATAACAACAGTCATTCTGGAATAGTACAAAATTTTCTGCAAAGTAAATTATGGATGCAAATTAAAGATAAATTTCCGAATAAATTTATTGTTCCTCTAACATTTTATTATGATGACTTTGAAGTGGATAACCCTTTAGGTCCAACCAAAGGCGTTAATAAAATTGGTGCTGTATATTACACGATACCCTGTTTTCCTCAAAAATATTTAGCTCAATTATCTTGTATATTTATTGCTTATATATTTTATACATATGACCGAGTTAGTCAAGGATTTACAGCTGTTTTCGAACATTTATTTAATCAATTACAAGATTTAGAAACCTCTAGGATAGTAATAAAATGTCAATGGGTAAGAGCATCAAATTTATTTTGTTTTAGCATTATTTATTAGAGACAATTTAGGCGCAAATGGTGTATGTGGTTACTCAGAATGTTTTCGCAGTAACTATCCGTGCAGGTTTTGCAAAACTCACAGAGATTCAGTTGAAAGTAATATTTTAATCGATGATTCGCTGTTAAGGAATAGAATTAATTATGAAGCAGATCTAGTAATAAATAATCTTTCGTTAATGGGTATAAAATCTAAATGCAATTTTAATAATTTAATTAGTTTTCATGTCACTGAAAATATTCCTTGTGATTTTATGCAGGACATTTTTTTAGGAGTCTGTCGATATGATCTAGCACTATTGTTTAATTATTTGATCAAAGAAAACATTATTTCATTAGCATCTATACATGAAAAAGTTTATAAATTCCATTATATGGCCCGTACGAAAAGGATAAACCTTGAGAAATAATACAAAGTTTTTTAAATGGGGGTAATGTTAATTTATGTGCGTCAGAGATGCTAACATTAATGTTGCATTTGCCCCTCATGATAGGAGAATCCATCCCAGGTAATTGTAAACTATGGAAATGGTTTCTTTTATTAAGAAAATTAGTAGATATTCTCATGTCAAAAAGCTTACAATTAGAGCTTCAAGTCCATATTGCTTATTTGACACAAGAGTATTTAACATTACCTAAAGAATTGTTTCCACAAGAAAAGTTTAAGCCCAAACACCATTATTTACTGCATTACCTAACTATTTTTATTAACTCTGGGCCAATCGTGAATAATTGGTGCATGAGGTTTGAAGGTAAGCATCGCCTATTAATTAGTTATGCAAGAAATTCAAACAATAGACTAAACTTACCCTTGTCTGTAGCTATCAAGCATTCGCTGATACAAAGCTATATCCATATGCTTCCTAAAGGTGTAAGCGATAACGTGAAATTGCGACCAAAAAAGAATATGTCTCTAAGTAATGTAAAAAATTACAAAGATTTCATGAATAGCCTTCCTTTTAAATTGGTTTGAAGTAAACGGAAGGCGTTACAAGAAGAGACATATTTTGCTATTAAAAAATGATGACATCTTGCCTGATTTTATGGAGCTCTTTTACATTGTAGATTTTGAGCAAACAATATATTTTATTTGTAAGTTATGGAAGTCGGTTGGGTTCAATGAAAAGTTACATGCCTTTTGCATTGAACCGACTGAAAACTGGGGTACGTATAATTTTGCAGAATTAATATCATACTAGCAAGATCCACCTCGCTCCTATCGTCGCTCGGTTACAAGAGAACATTGCGTTAACACATTTAATTTTCAATTTTAATTTTTATTATTGTTATAGACTTGTTACATCTTAATATAATATATTATCATTTTAATTTTAATTTTAGTTTTGCAACATACTTATACTACATTATGTAATATAGTAGAGAAAATTGAAATGAAATTTTAATTATTAAATTAAATTAATGTTTTTATTTAGCGAAAAAATGTAGAATATTAAACTGATGAAGTTAAAATTAATCTTTGGACTGTAAGAGTTAATGTAGACGGAGCTTAGACTGTAGTAGCATATGTGTTTACATTTTATTGTATATACAGCTTATTATTTTCAATGACACGAAGACAATTTCCAATTAGGCTTGTCCATGCTATGACAATAAATAAAGCCCAGGGACAATCGTTTAAAAAAGTTGGGTTATATTTACCATCCTCGGTATTCTCTCATGGACAGTTATATGTAGCATTATCAAGGGCAATAAATTCTAAATATTTAAAAGTGTTTATCAATAAAAAAAATAAAATTAAAAATGAGAAAAAAATACACAAAGGGAAGGGTGGCCAGCAAAATGGGCCAGCACAGGGGTAGACAGCTTTATAAAGCCGCGCTCCGCGCGGGTGGGCGGGTGGGCCCAAAATGCAATTGTGACCTTGGATTAGAAGATACTTGAAATGTCAATGATGGCATTTAAAGCTGAGAGTGTAAAGTTTATGCCTGTATATTGCAATATATATGTATAGATGTTTATATCGATTGATTATTGACACTCTTATTTATAGAAAAGATAGACAAGAACGACTTTATTATTCAAGCTTAGACATGCAAATCGAATAGCTGTCTGCGCTAGACTGATAAACAAATACAATAACAACCGCGAAGTTGCAGCGGTTGCTATGCGCGATTCGAACATCTCGAATCGCGCTGGTCATAACATTGCTCTCCCTTTTTTCTTTAGATTGTCGTCCCGACAATCTTAAGTCTTCTTTCTGTATTAGCTTTCCATTTAAACTTCCTTCAAGGATGCTCAGTCGGTCCCATCTCATTCTAGTAACCACAATCTGTTAATCTTCGTCCAAGTAACTACATTCACCGAATTTCCTTTCAAGCGGGTTGATCCTCTTCTAAATTCCAATGATGACTTACAGGAATCACCAACATCCTCTACCTTGATCTACGCCGGGCATCAAGTTACCGAGCCATGCTTACAGGTCAATTCCAATCATCACTTACAGGAATAGAATTGGACCCGTCTCTTGAAAAGGAATATTCCCATCTTGAAAAACCATGCGATCCAATCTTTTCTCTGACTGTCCAAGCTTCAATTTGTACTTTATTCTTCCGTTCTTATTCCTTTTCTTTTTCGTCTCATTTCTTCACGGTTTGTTAAGAGTGATCTTCAGACATGAGTGGGGGGGAATGACAAGCCATGGTACCCTTCTCAAGTCTCTGCTCCGGTATTCACCTTCACGCTCATGGAAAAAACCATGGCTCAAAAACCATGAGCAGAGCAGTTAGCAGCCAAATCGGGGTGTCTCTCGGAAAAGGTTCCAAGACGATTGATGTGAACAATCTTGGACTTATGTCTTGGGGAACGACGAATACAGTAAACCACGTCGTTGATCTTCTTGACGACTTCCCAAGGACCAACCCAATTCGATTGTAGTTTGGGTGCTTTGCCTTTGGTTCTTTGAGGGTTGAAGAACCAAATTTTCTGTCCAGGGGTGTATTCGACGTTGCGAGCCCGTTGGTCGTACCAAGATTTTGTTCTTTCAGATTGAAGGGATATTTTGTCTCGAGCCAGGTGATGTAGTGAGTGAAGTTTCTTTTGCAGTTGGTGTACATAATTTTCATCCTCTTCAACCAAGATTCCTGTTGGTGGACACCCTCGAATTAAGTCCAAAGGAAGTCGGAGGTCGAAACCGGTGTACATTTCTGCTGGTGTAGCTCCGGTTGTTGCGTGTTTTGAGGATCTGTAAGCTAACAAAAAGAGAGATACCCAACGGTCCCAATCTTTTTGAGTGTCGTGTACATGTTTTGTGAGGTATTGTAAAAGTGTTTGATGTTGACGTTCTACCTGACCATTTGCTTGAGGATGTAGAGGTGAAGTTCTAGTTTTCTTAATTCCTAGTAAAACTGCTAATTCTTTCACTAAGCGAGAATCAAAATGTGTACCCTGATCTGTGTTAATTTCTAACGGGACTCCATAACGACAAATAATTTCATTAACGAAAATTTCCGCAATTGTTTTAGTCCTCATATTCGAGAGAGGCAAAGCCTCTACCCACTTAGTAAAACTATCCGTCACTACTAAAAGGTATTTATTCCCTAAAGAAGAAAGGGGAAAAGGACCTAGGATATCCATTTGAAGCCTCTCGAATGGAATACCTGTATTGTAAACCTTCATTTGACTAATTCCCTTATCAGAAGGACCTTTTTTTGCAACACAAACTTTACAAGACCTACACCAATTTTCTACATCTGATTTACAAGACGCCCAATAAAATCTTTTTCGAATTTTTTCTAAAGTTTTATTAACTCCAAAATGACTACCGGAAGGTGAGTCATGAGCTTCCTCTAAAATTTCTTTGATTTTACTTTTAGGAACAACTAATTGGCGAATCTTGTAATTGAGATTAGTAGAAATCCATTCTCTAAAAAGAATTCCATCAACTAACACTAATGAGTCCCACTGTGAACAATAGACTTTAACGAAACTGTCTAAAGGTGAAATATCCTGCCAGTCTGGTTTTGTGTTTAATTCTTTCATGCGAAGAATGAAAGAAATACACTCATCAGCTTGTTGAAATGTCTTCCAGTCTGAGGGTAAATTTTCTTCAAAAATAATTCGGGCAACTGTCTTTTCGTTTTCAGAAAATTTATCCTCTACTTTTGAACAATATTTACATGAAAAATCTTCACAAGGACGACGTGAAAGAGAATCGTCAATCTTATGTAAACTACCTTTACGATGAACAATCCTATAATCATATTGATCTAATTTACCTAACCATCGAGCTAATTGACCGTCGAATTCTTTAAAAGATAATAACCAAGTTAAAGAAGAATGATCTGTGCGAATAAGAAATGGTTTACCAATAAGATAGCGATGAAAATTTCTTAACGACTCTATTATAGCAAGAAGTTCTCGACGAGTCACACAATAAGTTTCCTTCCAAGCCAGGGAAACTCTCAACGGAAACTCAAGATGCTGCGAAAAATGTAAGCAGGCGAGGGAGGTGGTAGGCCATAAAGAGTCGAGCTTCGGAGCCGTTTTTTCTAGCCGTACTTGAAAACGTGAACGGCTTGCTCGTACCTGCCCGCCGCCGAGACAGAGACCATCTCTTCCGCGCTAATCCTTTTATGACGGTCAGCTTTCGCGCAAGCAAAATTCGACATTAATTAAATATGCACATTAACGAAATTTTTCGATTTTTATTTAAACAACAATTTTTCAATAATTAAAATGAAATTTGAATGGTAATTTTCCGATAATTTTAAGTAACAATATCTACTCTAAGAATTTTATGTTGGTTTTCCTCTCGGTTTTCCTCGAGGTTTTCCTATCAGAAAATCCAAGTTATTTCGAGTATAATCTGATGTATATAATGTATAAATATGTGCATGACTGTTAATCTATTTCTATTATTTGTAATTTTGTTCATTTAGATATTATATAAAAGAGGATGCCAACGAAATGTATTGGAACTAAATCTATTTCCAATTCAATGTACATAGTGTATCCAAAATGTATATTATTATTTTTAATTCATACTAATTTTCATTCATTGAGTTAAATTAAAAAGCAGGATACTCATGAAAACAAATATAGTTGATCGTATCAATGCTAATTATCAAACTTTGATAATTAGAAAAAACTTATTATAAATAATTTCACTTATATATATTATTTCATGAGCATTCTCTTTTTAAAATTAGTAATCATACCGTAATTTAATTATTACATTTAATATTATCATCATTATTATTATGATTATTACACTATTATTATTATTATTATTATTATTATTATTAATATTATTATTAGTACTATAACTATTATTATTTATTGTATGCTTTCAGTTCGATTTTCTGATAGGAAAACCTCGAGAAAACCAGCATAAAATTCTTAGAGTAGATATTGTTACTTATAATTATCGGAAAATTACCATTCAAATTGCATTTTAATTATTGAAAAATTGTTGTTTAAATAATAATCGAAAAATTACGTTAATGTGCATATTTAATTAATTTTAAATTTTGCTTGCGCGAAACCTGACCGTCATAAAAGGATTAACGCGGAAGGGACAGATGGTCTCCGTCTCGACGGCGGTCAGGTACGAGCTAGCCGTTCACATTTTCAAGTACGGCTAGAAAAAACGGCTCCGAAGCTAGACTCTTCATGGGCCTCCACCTCCCTCGCCTGCTTATATTTTTCGCAGCATTTTGAGTTTCCGTTGAGAGTTTCGCTGGCTTCGAAGGAAACTCGTCGCACGAAAACCCCGTCTCTAGCAATCTCTCTACTCATCTCTGATAGTAGCCTATCGCTCGTTCTTTATCATCCTGCATCTGTGAAAGGACTGAACCAATTCCATGGTTAGAAGCGTCAGTATCTAAAATGAATTCAGACTCAAGAGATGGAAATGCTAAAATGGGAGGAGAAATGAGTTTTTCTTTTAATTTAAAAAAAGCATTTTGACATTCTTCTGACCAAATGAATTTAGCTGAGTTCTCAGTGAGTTTATAAAGAGGTTTAGTTATATCTGCAAAACCTTTAATAAAAATTCTATATTAACCACAAAAGCCCACAAAACTAAGAACATCTTTTTTCTTTTGAGGAATAGGCCAATTTTTAACACAGTCGATCTTCTTAGGATCAGCAGTTTTCCCCTTCCCAGAAACAATATAGCCTAGATATTCAACCTGTCTCCTAAAGAAAACACATTTCTTCTTGTTAAGACGTAAACCTGCTTGTTGAAAACGAATGAAAACCTTTCTTAAATTAGAAATCATGTCATCAAAAGATTTACCTAAAACCATAACATCATCTAAATAGACTAGACAGAAATCTGAAAGGTAATCTCTAAGTAATTTTTCAATTAAACGTTGGAAAGTGGCAGGAGCATTGCACAAACCAAAAGGCATTACCTTAAACTTCCATAGACCTTTTCCAATAGAAAACGCTGTATATTTCCTATCCTCTTTCCGAATTTTGACTTGCCAATAACCACTTTTTAAATCTAAAGTACTGAACCATGAAAATCCTGTTAATTTGTTCAAAGTGTCATCAATTCTAGGTAAAGGGTAAGAATCTGTAATGGTGATTGCATTTAACTTTTGGAAATTGATGCAGAAACGAGTAGAACCATCCTTCTTCTTTTTTGGAACAACAGGAAAACAATAAGAACTATCCGACTCTTCAATAACACCCTGAGAAAGCATTTCAGAAATACAATTGTCAAGTTCTTGTTCCTGATGAATAGGTGGTCTACGAATAGGTAATTTAATGGGATGATCATGAAGTAATTGAATTTTGTGTTCTACGATATTGCAATGTCCAGAAATATCATGATCTTCAAAAAGGTCTTTAAAATCCAGTAATAAACTCGAAAAACTCATCAATATTCTTTTCGAAAAAATTCTGAATAATTTCTGGTAAATTCTCAAATGAATTATCTATCCTAGCCACTTGAACTGGATTTACAACATTGGTGATTAAATTTGGAGTACGAATTAAATTAGTAATAGAATCTGTTAATCCAGTTAAATGAAGAAAATCACCTCCAAGAATACAATCGTCAACCATATCCATTACATAAATATCTAAAGTAGCTGAATAAATTCCTAATTCAATAACTGCAGAGATCAAAAATTGTACTGGAACTATTTCTCCTGTCGGATAACGAAGTAAATTCGAATTAATGGGAATTCTTGTGTCATTAGTATCAACAAATTTTGAATTTAAAATGGTAATATCTGAACCGGAATCTAATTTGAAATTACAAGATTTTTTATTGACTAAACCATCAAAGTAAAAATGTTTTAAATTCTCATTAATTCTTCTAATACAAATATTGGATGGAGTCTGTCTAAACTTTGTCGAACTCGCTCCAGAAAGTCCAACACAATCTAGTTTCCCTGTTTATTTGTTGGGCAAGATGTTCTCAAATGGCCCTTCTTTCCGCGTTGCCAACATTCAATATTTTTTAAATAATCTGTAGATGAACGAGGTTTGAATGGAGGGTTGGATGAATTAACCCCGGCATTTTGAGTGGAATTACTCATAGGATGTTGAGATTTCTTATTAAAATCAAAAATAGCTTTTATTTCCATGGCACGAGTAAGAGCTATTTTTAATGATTTTATCCTTTCTGATTGGAGAGTTTGTCTGATAGAATTATTAAAGATACCTGTAATGACCTGAGAACAAGCAAATTTATCTTGAATCTCAAGAGAACATTCGGGAAAAACTAATTCTGCTAGTCGTTCTAAGTCAGAAGCAAACGTTTGAAAATCTTCACTAAACTGTTGACGACGAGTTTGAAATTGTGAATAGTATGTTGCTTCCATATGTTTATCTCCAAATCTTAATTCTAACCTAGAGATCAAATTCTCAAAATTAGAAGAAGAAATATCAGATTCAGTTAAAATGAACTTTGCTTTTCCTTTCAAACTAGAAATAAGAGCAACCATTTTAGTTTCTGGAGACCAATTGTTAATTCTAGCCATAACCTGAAATTGAATTAAATATTCTCGAAGAAGTATTGATCCATCGTAATCGTCTAACTTATGATTATAACCTAGATTGTTAGTGAAAGTGTTTGTGTTTGTGTTAGGATTGGACGAAGAACTTAGCTCTCGTAACTGCTGACGAAGAGATTTGTTATCCGTGAGTAGAGTTCTGTTGACGAGCATTAATCGGGAGTTGTCGGCAGTTGATGGTGAAGAGCCAGGTCCGGGAAATAATTCGCGACGAGTAGATGAAGAAGACGTGAGTCGATCGATTTCGGCTAATGCTTTTCTGTGGAGAGAATTAAGCCTAGAAATTTCTGCGGTTGACTCAGTAAGAAGAGAAGAATACTTGGCTTCGATCTTCTTGACTTCTTCTTCACGGAGGTGACGTTCTTGAAGAAGCTCTGATTCACGAATGCAGAGTTCTTTTGATATGCGGGTAACCTCCAATGTGCACTCTTCAAGTGTAGATTCGGCAAGCCGGAGTTGTTGTCGAAGTTGGGTATTTTCATCAGCGAGTGAAGGTTGTTCCACCGTTGGTGATGTGTGAGTAGGTGGCGGAAGCGTATCAGCTTGTGAAGTCTCAGAGACTGTGATGAGGGGCGGGGAAGGAGGCGGTGTACGGGTTAAGGTCATCGTGCCCGATCTTAACTTCATTCACTGGGTAATACGTTCACTTGCGGACGAGCCCCCAAAATGTTATGGTCGGATTAGGATAATGATTATTGACACACTTATTTATAGAAAAGATAGACAAGAACGACTTTATTATTCAAGCTTAGACATGCAAATCGAATAGCTGTCTGCGCTAGACTGATAAACAAATACAATAACAACCGCGAAGTTGCAGCGGTTGCTATGCGCGATTCGAACATCTCGAATCGCGCTGGTCATAACAATATAATAGAAGATGGCCCAATGAAACGCTTTATTATAGATAATGGCGAGTTTTACGTTATATTCTATATGTAAATTTATATATTAATATGTAAATAAATTTTGATCATATGTTGGATTCTTATTTCTAATATTAAGACTATCTAACCTTCTTAATACTAGAATACATCTTCTAAATTTTAGCAGATTGGAATCTAGAAGATTTTATTCTAATATCAAGCAGAAATCTTCTTAACATTATATTAAGAATATTTTCCGCTTGTGTTAAGTGGATTCTTCTAAACCTAAGAATATATTTTTGTGAGTGCAGGCAAATAGATTACGAAAATCAATAAAAATTACAATGCATTTAAAATTTAATCATAGTATCATATCAAATAATAAAAATAAATATTTTTAAAATTATTCAAAACTTTTAATGAGAGTACAGTTTATCCTGGTTTATCTTTATATTTAAAAGGAACTTATCGAATTGTATACAGGTATACCTATGCATGAAGATCTCATAAACTAATTGTCGATTCTGTCGTAGATAAAATTTTTAAAAATAGTATGTTACCTACCTGGTGTAGGAAAAGTGTTTCGACGAAACAAGCTCGATTCGTTACATTTTTTACAATATTTTACGTACAATATTTTACGTTCTTCTGACCCAAAGTAAGCGGTGAAGGTGCGTTTTCAGGTTGGACGAACGTAAAAGTATTTTTTTCGATTTATTGTTATCTATTATATTAAGCTATCGATCAACATAATAAACACGCGAAGCGTAACTCATTCACTGGAAACACATAAACCATGAGACATGAATGTATGAATGCTCTTGATGCATGTGCACAATGTGAGCCCCTATTACAAAATCTCAGGTGAGATCTCAGATTATATCTCAGGTGACATCTCACGCCAAGATCTCATCTAACTAATTTTTACCGAATTTTCATTCATTATATATCTAATACTGTCTTTAATGAATTGATGACAGTTTTTGAAAAATTCGAACTTAGAAAATATGAACTTCAAATTTTCATGAATTTCGGACTTAGATAATTATGGTACAATTTTTAAAAAATTTTTGAAAATAGCCATTAATTGATTAAGAATGGTCTTAAATGTATAATTAATGAACAATCGATAAAAATCAGTTACATGAGATTTTGGCGTGAGATCTGAGGTGAGATTTTGTAGTAGGCATCCGGTCATTGACCGGTCAATAACGGAGAGATAGAAAAATAATAGGATCCCAATTAATATAATAAATTATACCGAAATGAAGGGCAATTATCTCTTGGATTTCATAATTCATTATATTTTTTGGATCTAAGCTCTTTTCTACCGTACCATTAGTGACGAGTCATTAGTGGCTATCAGATCCCTTTAACTATACTTTGCGAACAATAAATAATATCGCTTAAATTATGCTAGAGCATTTATTTCATGATTTATGACATTTGAAAATCTGTTAATAGATTATATTAAAAAACTTATATTGGAGATCCATACTTATAATTGCCAATACTTTACTTTGGAAAATCAAATATTAGATTGTAATTGTTTAATTTTTCCAAATCTCATGACATAATTATACATATTAAAGTAACTTACTTTTATCCGAATTTTTTTCCATGGCCAGATTACATGGAAATAAGTCGTACTTGCTAAATTAAAAATTATAGACTTCATCATTCATATATAAAAAATGTCTTATATTTCTGAACATTATTTCTGAACATAAACATACAATTGTTTGACACATGATTTAAAATAATTAAAGTTAATATAAAAATAAAATTCAATTTTACTGTTATAGCACTGGGTGGCATAAATTCGCACTTATTCCACGACACTTAGTCCATTATGAGCCATAATCATGGCAGCGGATTTATCCTAGTCAGTGTTATGAAAAATCGTACGGTACTTATGTCCTAAATCGTCTTTCACGGTACGACCCTAACCTCAATCACTACGCCCGTGCCTTTATACACGTCATGCCGTAAAGTATGACTTACGCCACTAATATCGTAATGTTCTATCTTGATCAGTGTCTTCTTAACAAAACTTGACTTGACTTTTTTTGTTTCCAGGTACGATTTTGGGGCCAAGTAATGGATGATCTAGAAAAAAATAAAACATCATCTTTGGAAAATAGTAGTAATTTAAGTCATACCACGCACTTATTACGAATGCAAAATGAATGTGATTTACCTGATCGTGAAAATCTAATGGACGATATTCGGCAACGTCGATATTGTTTGAAAAACACATCTCATTCTTCAATACCCTTAGAAAAAGACACTTTTTCGGCAATACTTGAGTTTGTAAAAAGTAAACCTCAACTCAAAAAGGTATTACTATTTTTAAAAATAATGAATTTAATAGTGATAGAGATACTTTGATAATTATCAATATTATTTTAAGGCATCTGATCGTGTATTGCCGCCATTAAAAAAAGAATATAATTTGCACGAATTGTTAATGGAAAGTATTAAAAGGCCACCAAAGCCTTTAAGGCCTGCTAGAAGTCACAGAACATCTGATCAAAATATTCTATGGTTAGACCTTGGTACGTATGTGTCGATATTTCATCTTATTATGCAGGACTTCCTGTTCTTGTGATTTTTCGTAAGGTCGAAAGTCATCTGTTTTACCGACAGAAACTGAACGCACTCAAGCTTCGTTTGCGTGTATTTATGCTGTATTTATTGTTTATTTTTTAATACAAAGATATTTTTATAGTATTCTAGTGGGGCTTCGCCCCCCTGCTCACATCGCCCGCCAGCCTCCCTATTCCGTTTTCGTTCATATTGAAAATTACATGAACTAATTCCATGACAAATATAAATTAACTGAAAACTATTCCTTTGAATTTAAAAGATCAGTAAATATAAAAATTATCTTCCTTCAAAAGATTAACCAGGGCACCTATTAATATTAATAAAAAAAGTTATTAGTTCCAGTTATCGTCCTGCAATAAACTACTTCTTTTGCGAAAAGATATTTAAAAAATTAAACTTTTATTCAAATTTAATATTTATTTGAGAAAAAAGATTTAAAAATTTTTAATTTATATCTATATAAAATAAATATAAGTATTTATAAAAAGGACTAAAATATTATTCCATGCATATTCCGAGTGTGCTATATATTCTCATCCCAAATTCTCAAAACGCGTCATACCATTGCACTCGAATAGTGGCTACCTAAGTCACAAGTAGCCCACTATTTTATTTTGTCTCAGTACACACAAATTTTTAACGCTATACGAGATGCAATGTAATTATTAAATCGTGCATTCATGGCATTAGGAAAAAAACTCCGTCGCTACGAAAAAAATTTCTGTCGCTATTCTTTAAATTCGACGCGAGACTCGACCGAAACATCAATTCGAATATTCGTGGCAAAAAGCGCTACCCCGAAACACGAAATTTCAAACAGAGTTCATAACCAAATTTTTGAAATGGCGTCACACGTAATGTAAATACAAAGCTGTTAAAAATCTGTTGCTGTATGTTGTTGACAAAAAGCTTCGTAACCGTAAAAATTTTCATATCGAAAATTGTGATGATTTTATGGAAGAATATATTTGAAGGATAAAACCTCACATAGTATCCAAATTGAGAGTTTAAGGGGTGTTGAAAATGCGAATTCAAGGGATGTCTAAACCAGGATTTCAGGGGTGTCCAAAATGTGGTGGGTGAGGGGGGGGGGGAGGGAGGCTCCTGAAACTGCGGTGGTGACAGCGGCGACAATAGAGAGATTGCTACTCAAGGCCAGTAAAACAAGTAATGCCTCAGATCACACGTAACCTTCCGCGAAGGTGAAGCCGAGGTTGACAAACATTTGTTCTGAGACTTTCTTTTTGACTTTCTTTTGGTTTGTATACTATTCTTTTGCTCGACGGCGCCGAAAAGCGGCAACAAAAATTTGCACAGCGACCAAAAAAATTACGCTTTCCGGCCGGAGGATAGAAAAAGTATTTTTAGTGCTTAATTGAGAGTGTTTAACAAAAATATTTTAAAAATTTGTCAAAACAATTTTTGGGGAAGATTTAAATAGATTTTTACAATTTTAAGAATAAACTTTCTGAAAAATATGAAATTACTCTTTTTCAGATTCTCGTTTTAAAAAATAATGGCGTTTGTTGTAAAGCATTTAATACATAATTCTGATTGATTGCTTTGTGACAGTGATTATGACTGCCATGATTCGTGGTTCATGACTTCTATCTTAAGCTTAATACATAACTCAAATCACATATAAAGTAGGCGCTTGATTCCTTATTCACAATTGAACTAGATAAAATTTTTAATTTTTCAATCGCGCCATTTAACATTCAAAATTTCGTTTAAAAAACATTAATTTTTTACTCAAAAAACAAACAAAATTATTATAAAATTGTAAATCAACATTATGTACATTAACGTAAATTACTATCAAAATACAGTTAGGTGCCAAGCTTATTTTTGTATTTACCATTTTGTACTATACTTTGTACTTCAATTTAACCGCCATCTTAGATTTTCGATTTTGACTTTTTAGTACTTAAACCCATGCGAATATCAGGAATTTTGTAAACCACAGCATAATAATTTTATAATAATTGATGCATTTACATTCCACAATATTTGATTTTTGTGGAAAGTTTTTGAAATCGAACTTATAGATTTGTTAATTTTTTTAAATCTTCTAATTCAATTAAGGTTTTTCGATAGGCTCTCCACAAGAATTAACTTTCGTCGAGTGTATTTCAATTTTTCATAGATATATTTGAGCTATTTTTTATAAATCATTATATTTATGTTAAATTGAAAAAATATAATTATTATTCTTTTAAAATCTGTTCATGCATATTTATGTTTGTGAACGAAAATAAGGTTTATCATTTTACAAAATTAAGTTTTGACTATCATCAGTATCAGTATCAGTAAGTTCCCGGAGGTGATACCGGCGGCCCCTGCTCGGGGACGTGCCGGATCAGGCACTCAGGTCAAGCCCATTATGTTATTTCTCCTGTTCCTTCATCATTTACTGTTAAACATCCTATAAAAAGGACACCCTACATATCCTATCCCAGCTTCCTATCTAAATATCATATTTTGACTATCATATTTTTTATTGAAATTCTATAATTTGTTTACAAATATACTATTATAATAAATAAATACAATTGTCTAAAAAATAAAGTATTTATATAATTATAAACGCATTAACGTTTGAACGTTACCATTATAATTATTTACATTTTATCGAATTAAAATTATACTTGGGTATATACTCTAGTTTTGAAATTAATCGTTACCGAGACGCGCAGAAGCAGTAGAGGAAAGTGGAACAGTCATATGTTCGAATGGTAGACCTTGTTTCAGTAATGGTTTGATCAATACATATACGATCCTATAATAGCTAGTAATACTTGTATTGCACTATATCAAAAGAAAACTTGCAATTCTCATAGCATTCTAATTAGTATCGTTGTAATAAAAGTATTGAAGAAAATAATTGAATATTCTGTCGAGTGTTAATATAAAAATATGAAAATCTTTAAGAACATGAGTTTTCAATTGCCTTTATTTTAAAAGTAAAATCAAAAACAAAATTGCTAAAAGTTGCAAAAAGCAGTTATAATGTTACTTGCTGTTGGTGGTGAATCACGCGGAATAGTACTTGGAGAAGTGCTTCCTAAAATTCAAGTTGAAAAACAAGATTCTGCCCAAGAAGTACTAGTACAATGCGTTCACGAAAATATACAAGATAAATTAATTAAAATGGAAAATAAAAAATCTGGAATCGTACATCCTTGTAACATAAAATCTAATAGCTTTAAATTAAAACTTAGTAGTACAAATGGTAAGCTAATGTCGTGTCCTATAACCTACAAAAAAGGATTATATTTGATGTACTTTTTGCATTTTTAATTATTTTTATTCAACTAGTTGCAATTATAATGAGCTTTCAAAGTTTCTGGTAAATTAAGTACAAGATATTTATCAAATATGAAATATTTTCAATCATACTATTTAATTGATTTCGATTTCTTAGTATTTGTATTATTCTAGACATCCGTTACTATGCAATATAATATTTGTTTTTTCATTCTGATTTGAAAGTATCGAGGCATATTTTAGTGATTGACAAAGTATTTTTTATAATTTATTATTCTTTTCGCAATATATTTCCAAGTTGACTTTCGTAGAGTATTTTTTACACTAAAATTATGGAAATAGTTTTGGTTGTAGAATTTTTAAATTTTTTGCAAGATCTTTTCTGGTATAAAAAAAGTACTTACATTGCATTAGCAAAACAATGTTTAAAACTCGCTGAGAAAACGAATATGTTCATTAACAGTTCAAAATGAATGAGTTATTTTTTACTTTGAACGAATCGAACCCGATAACCCCCCTCGAAAGAGCGTACTTTGAAGAGCGCTTTAGAAAATTAAATAAGTGATTCATGGAACAGAAAAATCCGTAATTTGGATATGAAAATAAAAACATGAATTTATTAAAATAGATAAATTTATTAATTTATCTATTTATTTTCATATCCAAATTACGGATTTTTCTGAAGTATAAATAGATTTAGCTTTTAAAAATAATAAATATAGTTAAATGTTAGTAGTTTCGAGCATGTAAAATTTCATAAAATACATCCTTTATCTTCAACTGTAAGTTGTACGAATTTCCCGCGAATTCGTACAACTTAATTGTTCAAAAATGAGATATGATGAGAACAAAAAAGATAATATATGATGTAGTGAAAACGAACATAAATAATTTAAATAACTGTATGCAAAGGTCTAAAGCTTATAAGCATAAAAATAGATAAAAACAATTAAAATGACTATACTTAACATCCAAAAATTAATCGAATTAACTTCTTTTCTTTAAGGTATTGAATCATTAAAATTATTCAACTTACAGAACTATTATTACTTAGTAAATTTGGGAAATGTAAGAAAAACAAGATTGTACGCACATTTGACTAACAAGACGTGTCCATAACCTCCGGGTCATGGATTTGAACCAACTTTCTTGAAAAAGTTTGTTTTGCTTTAAACCTGAGAACCCTCAAGGAATTTCGTACATTAGGCCCCACAACCCGAGTTCTGATCAAAAACTTGTAAAATTAGATATTTTCTAGTTTATCTTTTATTAAATATTATTCCTATTATATTAGAGTTAAAATAACTTACAAATAAGAAAACAAAAACTCAGAAAAATATTTTTAATAATAGACCAAATACACACTGATATAATACACCAAATTTAAGGTATTTGTCTCAGCTTTCATTTTCTGATTCGTACGTTGCTTTGACTCTAATGTAATAGGAGTAATATCTAATAAATGATAAACTAGAAAATATTTGATTTCATAGGTTTCTACCTAGAACTCGTAGGGCCTCTTAGCCGGAGGTTATGGACTTTCCTTGTAAGTATTTCCTTATGGTATTTCTTTAAGCTGCAATAGCTATTGATTAAACTACGAGGAGTTCTAATTGCCTTTAAAAAATTTTTAATTATCACTGCATATCATAATGATGTTATTATAATATTATACATAATAAGTGACGATGTGTTTGATAATCACTTTGAGTACATATATACGATTTACATACGTATGGACTCGTGTGCCAAGTAATTTAAAACTATATCGAACGATTCTTTATTTCAGAATTTATTTCCGCTAATTCTTTACAACTAATTAACAATATTCTTTATGTTTAAACTCATCATTTTTCATTTAATCTTCATAACTTTATACAAATAAGAAACGTATTAATAACGTATAAGTAAAACGATTCAATTAAATAAAACTAAAATAAAAATTTTTAAGTCGCTCTCATGGTATTTACTTTTTCCTGCGAAGAAATATGTATTTTTTAGGTTTTCTTTTAATGTT
This sequence comes from Philotrypesis tridentata, assembly GCA_018906965.1. Lineage (NCBI taxonomy): Eukaryota > Metazoa > Arthropoda > Insecta > Hymenoptera > Pteromalidae > Philotrypesis > Philotrypesis tridentata. Next base: position 108,677 of record JACCIB010000440.1, on the reverse strand, counting down.
TACTGTTGAGGTTTAATAATTATTAAGTATTATAAATTATTTTTTTAACATTAAAACATATTTTTTATAGATACACACACAACGGATGATTATTTAAAGCAAGATGAAAGGTTTGCTACTTCCGCAAACACGCGAAAAGTGATACCCGTAGATTTTGATCTCAAGGTGCGATAAAAATTTGCTATTTTTCCTATTTGTAGTAATGTATAAACATATAATAAGCAATGCATTTTGTAGTTAGACGAAGATGAAGAATATGATGAAGATGATATTGATACTGAATCTGAAAACAGCGTGGATAAAAATAACAAATGTTTAAAAAGACTAATAAGGGATGTTGATAAAATTGATAGTACAAGTCACCATAGCAACCTATGGGAAATCAACAAAGGGCTACAATTAACAAAACATGAATATCACAAGTTTTGCGACGCTCAACTTGAATGTAAAAATCTTCTTATTATATTGCAAAATTAAGTTTTTAAAATACTAGTTTGAAGGCTCGTATAAGGCTTTATTTTTTTACTAGTTATTTGTAAATAGCAATTGTAATAAATTAAGTGAAATATTTTTTTATAATTAAGATTAAAACATTGAATTTAAAAACTAAACATTAATTTACTTTTTTATAATTTTATAAAATTATTGCAGCTTACGATTTAGCAACGCAATGCCCTTCGAGGAGAGTATCAGCCCGTAAACATAGAATCGAATTAAAAAATATTGGTAAATATTATAAAGATGATTCAGATGATAATTTGCAACAGAATTCTTCGAAAGAATCCTCGAAATTTAATTCTGAGTTTTCCATTAAAAAGAAACCTGTACCAAAACCAAGAAATAGCATTGAAAGAAGCAAGACTTCTTCATCTAGTGTATCGACAAGTGAAAAGGTAATATTTTATAAATTCTTAAGATGCATTTAAATTTTTTAACCATTTAATAGTACATGTATTATAATTCATTACGATACAAGTGGCCTAAGTAGTTCTTTACGGTACAACATCTATAGCTGCACGAGTGTAGCGAGTGACTTTTCATTTCTTATTCTAGTATGTACTACAATTCGACTGAACCACCTTGATTGTTTCGATATGTGTTTTTTTTTAAAATAGCGTCCTATTCATGCCAATGAAACTAGTTTAAACTATAGGTTCAATTTAAAAATACTATAGTTTTTCTATTTTTTTTTATTACAGGCTGTGCCCCACTGTTTAAATGAAATGCTCCTTGAAGAGAGACTTTCATTAACTTTGGAAGAAATAGTACATATAAGAAATGTATTGACAAAAGCAGAATTAGAGTCACTTCCTGTGGAAGGATGTGTTAAAGAGGATGTAGAAAAACGAAGAATTTGTTTTCTTTGTTTAAAAACACGTTTTGGAATACTTGGCCCTTGGGGTCAACGTTGTCGACTTTGTGAAAGGACAGTTTGTGTAAAATGTTATTCTAAAATGAAAATTCCAACGGAGCATTTTGCACAAGTTCCTGTTCTACTATTATCTCCAGGTTTACTTCTTTCACCATCATCAGTGCAATCTGAGTCAGACATCATGAAAAACTCGTGGTCAAAATGTAATCGAACATTTGGATCTGCACCGACATCACCTGCAACAAAACGTCATACTTCCGAAGTCACCAATAATGTCTCAAAATCTTTAGATAAAACGAAAGTTATTGAACCATCTAAAAAGCCAAATATCTCTTTGAAAAACATGCACGATGATACAAGCTCAAGTCGTTTCGATCGAGACAAAAGGTATTTAATTTATTATAAAATATGAACTTAAAAATACATAACTAATTGAAAATATTGGGTTATTGTTGTTAGTCATCTACCGCGAATAGAATCATTTAACTAATCCCTAACTTGATACATTGACGTGATTTTTATTCGCTAAACCACTAAAATTATTCCGTATATCTCTCGACAAATCACTTGATATAATACTTGATAAAAAGAAATATTAACACTGATACTTTGCTATACAGATATATCTGAGTCCCAGTGTCGAATTTAAAGATATAAGTGTGAAATTTACCATTTGGTTGGTTTTAAGTCTTTTGGCGAGAGCTTCCTTTTAACATTTATTTTTTTAATACTCTTAAACATAGTTATTCAAATATTTCATAGCAATCTATTTTTAATAGCCTCTGCCTGAAGACAACGCAAAGTCCGACAAAATTTTCATTAACAAGCAAGTTGGGATCACAGTATCGAAAAAATGCAGACCAAGAACTAAGTACTGATCGTTTACGTGGGATATCAATGGTTGTTTGTCATGATTGCCGTCTGATGGTGGTTCAAATAATCAAGAGTTCTCGTTCCACACGTGCTAATATAAGAAATAATGTGATATCCCGTTTGACGCTTAATTTGTCACCAGCCTATATATAACAGAAACATTTCATTTAAAAAATTTTAATGAAAATGCCTGTGTTGTAATTATGAATAATTATAATATATCATACATACTATAGTTATATTTGAAACTATTTTTTGAATCCTTAGCAATGTTCCTGAATTATTTCGGATTGATCCGATTTTATTCATTCCAATCCATTTATTTTTTATAGTTTGTTATCATTACTGTCTTTTGCAGAAGCGCAGGAAAAAGACAGCGTATTCAAAAAGTAAAAAAAAGTGAAAATCTAACACGATCCAGTTTGAAAGTAAAAGTTATATAATCGGTAAACAGTTATGAAAAAAAATTTCGTTCCAAAATGTATCATGAAAAACTCATTCAATTATCTCGAAAGCTTTATCTCTGGACATCGGATCTAAATTAAATTCAAATTTAATTTAATATTCATATTTATTGAACCCAAATCTAATTGGAGGTTTTATTTATTGTATCCAAATTTGAGTTTTCCCGTAACTTTTTTAGATTCTAATTAACAGTGTTAGAAATCAAATGGGTGTGTAAGTAGTATAATCAACGCTGGGAGAATAAATTCCTTAAGAGGACTATTGGTTAATAGAGTTACAAGATTCCATCGGAGAGAAAAGAACAATTTTTTATCTAAACGTATTAGCAGCAGAATAACTCTTAAGTGGACCACTGCTTATAAAATCTGAAATAGAAAATGATTTTTAAAATTTCATTCAATTTGAATTGAACTGGGACACTTTTGATCCCTAAGATATCTAAAAAGCAGTAAAACTAAATATTTTGGAGTTGTTTTGAGCCTAATATACCCCCAAGACAGAGTACAGTGTTCAATGACAGTACAAATATAATAGTACAAATATATGAAATGCTTTCAATTTTTTTTGTATATGCTTGTTTTTGTATCAGTCATCGTATAAATATAGGGATTTTGATTTGATTGAGTACAAGATGCTTAAGAAAATACAAATTGAAAATAATTTAAAATAATAATTTAGTAATCATTTTTTTCATTTAAAAAAAATCAAAATCATTACATTCATACGATAGCTAATACTATTACAACAATATAGAAAAAAATTTTAAAGTATTTCATGTATACGTACTCTTGGAATCATATGGACAACGATAAAAGTCCTTGAACACTGTGTATTCTGTTTTGAAGGTATATTAGGTTTAAAACAACTTCAAAAAATTTAGTAATTTAATTTAAATTTAGTATTTTGCGTATCTTTTTCCACAAAATCCATATTTTTCTCGTATGTGATCCTTGAAATTCAACATGTGAAGCATACATTTTTGTATTGCATTTGTAATTAGAAAAAAGCTGTACGCGCTAAATGGGTTCAATTAATTTACAACTTTTATACATTAAATCATTGGAAAATGCATTCGTCAAGAATCGCAAGTAAGCTAATATTAGTTGACTTTGCACACTTAATGTTTTTAATAAATTTATTCCACTGCTTACAGGTACTATAGATAATTTTAATTGTCCAGCACTGTCCAATTATAAATCAATGGGCTATTTTGCCGCAATGCCGCATAATCCTCAAGAAATACATTATATATTGATTCTTTGTAAAAAATTTAAAGATAAGCCATTTTAATGTAGCCAAATAAAATTCTACAAATTTTTTAACAATATGTAAACTAATTACTTATCGTTTTCTTCTGAAATTTTTATCTGCAATCAGTAAACTAAAATTTCTACAGATTTAACATCTACATGGTCGAAATTTTAATTTTTTGTTTTAAAATTCAATCTTTCGTCCGTTACAATTGAAGAGATCTATCCTATCGCCCGATTAAAAAATTTTAAAGTAACAAGTTTTTGTAAACGTAAAAACGTTTAACAAGATTGAGGACTAATTTCCTACTAAAAAATCTGAGGTGAAATCTCAGATGATATCTCAGGTGACATCTCACCTGAGATCTCACGCCAAAAACTCATTTCACTGATTTTTACCGATTTTTCGTACATTATATACTTAAACCCGTTCTTAATGAATTGGTAATTATTTTTGAAAAATTCGAACTTAGAAAATATGAACTTAAAATTTTCATGAATTTCGGACTTAGATAATTATGGTACAATTTTTCGAAAATAGTCATGAATTGACTAATAATGATTTTAAATATGTAATGGAAAAGAACCGGTAAAAATCAGTGAGATGTCACCTGAGATATCATCTGAGACCTCACCTGAGATTTTGTAGTAGGTTTCCTTTTTTAACGCCTGTCTCAGATGGGGGTTAAGTGTTATTTAAACCATTAACGATTAAATATCAAAAATTTTGAGCGCCTGTTCAAGGCTATTAAAATCTTATTAATGATAAAAAAATTAAATATGGCGTATTTTATTAAAAAACTACGTTTTTTACTTTTTTTTGTGAAGATATCATTATTTTTAACATGGAAAAGGTTATATAATCAGGTCGAAATTGTGTTAATCGGTGGATAAAATAGTTATGCTTTAATATAGAAAAATTTATATTAGAAATTTCAGACTCAAATTTATTATTCATCGTTCAGAAACTTTTAATTTAAAAAACGACAACTTTAAGAAAAAAATTGTAATCAATAAAATCGATTTAGAATGAGCCAGAGTAGGTCAGTATTTTTCTAGTACGTTTGGAGGCAATTTTGAATTTTTTATATACTGTGGGAAGAAGTATACAGCTGAAACACATGTAAAGAAGCAACACACTTCAATAACTTTTAACTCAATTATTGAAAAATGCAGCACAACCGACTTCTTCACCCTGGGTACTTGTCGCCTAATTAAAGTAGAGCACCGTTGTTCTAACTTCAAGACGGCTTCTCCGTGGCAGTTCTTCAGCCTGTCACCTCTTCTCGCGTCTCTTCGCTTGATACCTCTGTTGTAGCGTCGCTTCTTATTCGGCTTTACATCGGCGTTGTTCGAGACATAGAATTTGTCATTCGTCACAAGTTCATCGTTGGTCAAAGGTTCGTCATTTGTCACAGGTTTATCTTTCATTATTTGTCACAGGTGCATCGTAGGCATCGTTTTCTTCTTCATCAGGTTGTTCCTCGTATCTTGCTGTACTTCCTTACCTAGATCCCACTTCTGACACCATTTGTGGTGATGAGAAGGATATACAGCCAGGATACTCACAAAGAAGCAACAAACTCCAGTAACTTTAACACATTTATGGAAAAAAAGAGCTCGGTGTCGTCTCCAAATGATGCGTCTCCACTCAGGGTTCGCTTAACTCTGTTGGCGAACCGTTTGGAGAGGGCTCCTAATCCAATCAAATTAGGTTTTAAATACTCAATCTCTGATGAGCAGCTGCATTTTTGATATTTGGTAAATCGGGGTCGGAAAAACCGATTTTCAAATTTTTAGCTTTCTAGGTTTCGTAATAACCGAGAAAACGGAATTTGAAATCTTTTTTTGCTTATTTCTCGAAAACGGCTCAACGCAGAGAAAAACGGTTTGCGCCAATTGAAAGAGTGTAAAATTTTACATCCAGAATGATTTTTTATTCACTTGCGATGAGTGCAAGTTATCGAGATAATTGTAGAAATAGAACTTAACTTATTGCGGGAACAGGAGAAGTGCATTAATGGTGGCTGCTCTACCCACTCGAAGTGGAGGGGGCCGCACTCTATAGATATACAGCAGCGAGTTTGCTGCAATTTTGTCAATACCCGAGTGATAATACTTGCCAGCGGTGCTACCTCGCCTCTTGATACATGTTATTTACATGAAACACTATCATAATTAATTATTTATGTAAAACGTAAGTACATAATATTCATGTACAACGTAAAACCTTATACACTCTAAATACGTTTAAACCCAAATAAAACATAACTCCAGGGGATAGTTTGTTTATTTATGTTTTGTTTGGGTTTAAACGTATTTAGAGTGTATAAATAAACAAGCTATCCCCTGGAGTTATGTTTTATTTGGGTATAAACGTATTTAGAGTGTATAAGGGTTTACGTTGTACATGAATATTATGTACTTACGTTTTGCATAAATAATTAATTATAATAGTGTTTCATGTAAATAACATGTGTCAAAGGGCGAGGTAGCACCGCTGGCAAGTATTATCACTCGAGTGTTGACAAACTTGCAGCAAACTCGCTGCTGTATATCTATAGCGTGCGGCCCCCTCCACTACGAGTGGGAAGAGCAGCCGCCATTAACGCACTTCTCCTATTCCCACAATAAGTTAAGTTCTATTTCTACAATTATCTCGATAACTTGCACTCATCGCAAGTGAATAAAAAATCATTGTGGACGTAAAATTTTACACTCTTTCAATTGGCGCAAACCGTTTTTCTCTGCATTGAGCCCTTTTTGAGAAATAAGCAAAAAAAGATTTCAAATTTCGTTTTCTCGGTTATTACGAAACCTAGAAAGCTAAAAATTTGATAATCGATTTTTCCGACCCCGATCTACCAAATATCAAATATGCAGCTGCTCGTATTTAAATAGTTAGTAAAGTAGTATTTAAGTATTTAAAATCTAATTTGATTGGACTATCCAAAGCTTTGCCACACAGAGGTGGGATGATACCAGCCTGACCTCAAGATTCGGAAAATTTGTATCCCCCATAGTATGATTAATAATTGATAAAATTAAGGTTGACGGTCTTATATTAAAATTTGCTAAATTTTTGCATTTTAAATAACTCAACATAAGGTTTCACTTCTCTTTTCGGTATTTCATAGAAGTTTTCATGAAAGAATGTCTACATATGTTTAAATTCAGTGGTAAATTTCAAATTCAACGGATATTGAACCAGGTATTAAAGCAAATGCTCATACAAAGTTCCGCTCAGTTTGGAGGCTGAAAACGGACGAGATCAAATGCTTTCACAACTTGAAGTTCGCGCTGCTTGTGATAAAATTCAATCAATATAAAAGAGTGTGCACGTTTGCAGATATAGTGTATATGTGCCGATCAGTCTAACCTGGATCGAGCATAACTTCAAGGCTAGGGATTTCGGATTAAAAGGTTATCCGAATACCACCCACATTAATGAAACTATTAGTATAATTACTAAGATAGTTCAAGTAGTAGGAATTTCAGAAAACAATGGCCTTGGTCTTATTGACATTCATTCTTAAGTTATTGCCAGAGACTCGACCTATAATCCTTTCAGCATTAGCTGATATCTTTGTGATACAAGTGTCCTGTTCCTTCAGGCGGAATTAACCGTACATTTGAAGGTCATCCGCACAGATGATATGAGAGATGTCAGGGTCTAAGCAATAAGATATGTCGCAGACGTAGAGGAAAATGGCCTAAGAACTGAACCCTGCGGAACTCAAGTGTTAAAGGAGAAAAAGTTAGAGGGGTTTCCTTTGAAAGAGAGATAGGGAGAGATTGACTGATTTGATTTGAAAAACTTATTTATTGTATATTATGTTATACATAATTAATTAATAAACATGAGAATGAAAATTATTAATACTAGGTAACTCTATATGACTGAATGAAATAATGAATTGAAGTGAGCTTGTACATATTTGTAAGCAAATAATATAACGAATGCTAGCCTGATTCTTCTCGGTTAAACAAATATGTGAATACAGCAGTCTTGAATTGTCGTATGGAATAAATGTTGCGAAAGTAGGTTGGTAATGAATTCTAGAAAACTAAGGATGATTCTTGAAATGAGTTTCTATAAGCCTTTCTGTTGTAAAAGGTGGAATATCCAGTGGTTTAACATTACTCCTTTCAGACCTGAGAAGCACGTGATCATCAAAGTACGCAGTAATGTAGTCAGGGACTGACGTGTTAAATGGTATAAGCCAGTTTAACGTACATCTAGGGGGGTGAGGGTAACATACTCATCCCTCTTTACACCATAGATGTATCTTATGCCTGAGTTCATTATTCTTTGTAGTTTGGTGTTCAGAATACCGTTTATATCACAGAATAATAATGAGGCATAATCAATGATAAGTAACGTCGAGATCAAATGATTCAGAAGCCTATATTTCGTGCTGCACCTAAAAATAACCGCCACTAACTTCCGCGCGCAAGCGCTTCATTTATCTTCAATTTTCCAAAAATGTTTTTCATATTAAAATTAACGTATCGCAATTTATTTATTTATTTATTTTTTTAAATTAACATATCGTATTTTTTACTTTCTACATAGTTTTTGAATCTAGAAATCTCATACGAGCATTTATTTTACCGAAATAATACTATCAATCTTAGATATCTAATAATCTATGTTACAAGTTGGTACTTTTACCTATATATTTAATACAAGCGCGCAGTACGACAACCTATAACGCTAATAAAAAATATAAATCATTTAAAAAATAATAAACTAATGTTACACATATAAATTTATACGTGTTAACTCCATGTATAACATGCATATGTCTTTATTTTATTGAAAAATAAAGACATATGTAAATAAAATTTGAGAATAGGGGATAGGATCCGTATAAGTTGCAGTTTACAAATGACGTCCAGCGGAATTTGCATATATCAATACATTACATAGGTGTATCATTCGTTTCTACTTTTCAGCTGGGATATCAGCTTATGTGTATCCTCTCTCTTATTAATGCCATTCTCCTGGATATGTATATGTAGCATTTCAGAGATTAGTCTTTTCTCTGTCTTTTATTTTAAAATGATCAAAGTTGAATGTATGGTCAAGATTTTTACTATGGTCAAAAATTACGTTGTTCGTTGATTTTTTATGCCCTTCAACACGTATATACACACTTCTTTTAGTTTGTCCAAGTATGTAGCGGTGCAGTCATTGCATTTCAGTTTATGTACAACGTTATTTTCAAGTGATGTCTCTTTTTTATCTTTCCCTTTTACAATGATATTACACATATTGCTATGTATTTTCGGAATAGCTATAATACCTTTACGTTTTAATGAATGCTGCATTTGTTCATAAAATCCGCTGACATACGGTAAACCAACTGTACACCTGGGTTAAATTGAAACTTAAAAAAAGTTTACGGCTTATGAAATGAATATTTCATGAATTACACGTCGAACTGTAAAAGCACTGAATCACTTTACGCTTCATCGCGGCCACCGATGCTATTCTCGGGCGCGCACGCTTCATTTTTCTTCACAACTTTCTGTCAATGTTTTTGATGTTAAAAACATTATGTTACAATCGGGTTTTTTTACGTTTTACATAGTTTTTGAATCAAGGAATCTCATTCGAGCATTTATTTAATGTTATAAGTATTGTTACGAATGAAACGTATGAATGTTGGTCGGGATAGGAAAGCGTAAGAAAAAGGTAGACGACGGAACTCGAACTCGGGGACCCGAGAGCCAGAGGCCTGTGCTCTAACCACGGAGCTAACGTCTACGATACAGTTTCATGCATAGAATCGCGACTCCTCTTATCACTCAGCCCGTCATGTTGCACCTATGCAGGCGCTCTACGTCCGTGACACCACCCTGATTTAAGGCGAAGCCGTCCTCGGCTTCCGATCTTTTCCATGCCGATTGCAGAACTTGTCTTACGGTGCCGCTTACGTGTTGCATGATACTGGGTTGCAAGCCTGCTTTTTACCGCGCAGATGGATCTCTGGGGCATCGGGGGAGTCGGAGCCTTTTGGAACGGATCGCAGTGCGGGTAATGTAGGGATCGTTTGTATATGGATTCGTCGCTCAAGAGATCTTTTCTTAGCCGGGTTCTAAACCAGCGAATCTCCCGCTCAAGGGATGCCAGTTGCTGTAGCGTATGAAACGTATGAATGTTGGACGGGATAGGAAAGCGTAAGAAAAAGGTAGACGACGGGACTCTAACTCGCGGACCCGAGAGCCAGAGGCCTGTGCTCTAACCACAGAGCTAACGTCTACGATACAGTTTCATGCATCGAAGCGCGACTCCTCTTATCACTTAGCCCATCATGTTGCACCTATGCAGGCGCTTTACGTCCGTAACAGTATATATAATATATATATAATGTTACAAGTTGGGGCTTGTACCCATAAATTTAATACGGACGCGCAGTAAGCCAACTTGTAGAATCAATAAAAAATATAAATCATTTAATAAATAATAAAGAAATTATACACATAAACATATGCAATGTTAATTCCATGTATATGGATTGATTTTATTGAAAAATGTTTAAAATAAAATTCCGTAGTAAGGGATAGGGTCCGTGTAAGCTGTTACCGGCGAGCGAAATATAACAAGAATACTCTCAGTTAAAGATGTAAAATTGCATCGTCATCATTAAGAATGCATAAGGCCTGCAAATAACGAAGACTTTATAGAAAGTCATAAGTATTATACTAAATATTATTACTGCGATGGAAATGGAAACCGGTGTCAAAAAGAACATGCATGTGGAACAGAATACGTCTCAGCCTACATATTTGCATAAGGGAGTAAGTAGAAATTTAAAATTTTCAATGTTTACTGTCATTAGAGCTGACGTTTTTGGCTCTCAAATCTGTGGGATCAAGTCCCTTCGCCTATCTGCTTATTTATTTATTTCATTTAAATTTTTATCATGAATTATTTTTCTGATGAAGATTCCGTAGAAGAATTGCGTTCCAATGACAACATAGGGCCATAAAAGAAATTCCCAAACAGAAAGTACACGGATTCTTCATCCTCGATCTCAGAATCGATTTCAAATGAAAAACCGCTGCTAACTGAGTAGCAGAATGCTTTCTCAAAGGAACATAAGCAGTACAGAATTGGATATACGTAAGGTTTGGCCACGGCTGCGGTTGAGAGTTTAAAATTGGCCATAAATTAATTTATATTTCAACAATGTCATCATAAATGCTTTACTAATGTTCTTGTAATACTATGTCTGCTATTACAGCGACAATATCTATCTGCTATTAAAACGAGAAAATTAAGCTTTGTCTTTAAGAAAGCAAAATTGATTGCGATTGATTCTTATGACGCATTAAAATTAAATTTCTTGAAATTAGTCTGCGTTTCAGCGACAATGTGTAAACAACTTTTATTTTACTTTTTTAGTAATGTCTGCTATTACAGCGACAACATTTATTTTACTTTTTTAGTAATGTCTGCTATTACAGCGACAACATTCGTTTAATCTTACGCTGACACGTTAATTGAATTAAACAATTAATAAATTTATGATTTAATAGTTAGGCACTGTCAAATTACTGTACTTATCAATTATAATCTTCTGTTGAAAATAAATGATACATTTTGTTCCCTGTTGAAATTGTACTATTTTATTTAAATATATAATAACATTTCTTTATACTAGTACTGATCACCTTTATATATGCACGAAATCATTCTACAAAAATACTTTTTTCAAAGAAAAACTTTACGCAGAATTGACTATTGTTATACTTTAAAAAAACATGTACTTATATAGTACAAATATAATGTAGCGTATAATCAATTAATTTTGTTTAGGCAAGGCAGTTAGGCAAGGATGGCAGAAAAAAGTGCAGGGTATTAGACTAAAGTGAAGGATGATATTAAAAAGTGCAGGGTATAAGATTAAAGTGCGGGGTGATAGTAAAAAGGACAGGGTAGTAGAGTAAAAGCAGCTGCATACCAAATTAGGAAGCTATTTAAAGACGTGCTTCGCACAGGTGGGCGGGTGGGAAAAATAAACCATCAATCGCCTCCAAAATTTAATCAGATCTAAGTTAGAAGTGCCATAACATGTCCACAAAATTCGAGCTCGATATATCGATCCGTTTGAGAGTTATGGTGAATACAATTTTTGGCACATACATACGAACGTACGTACGTACGTACGTACATACACACATCCGTACAATTTTCAAAAACACGTTTTTCGGACTCAGGAAGACTCAAAACCTAAGAATTCATGAAAATTATCGATTTGAAAATTTGCACCGTTACAAAGCTTTCTCTTTGAGAAAGCAAAAGCCCGACTTTACTTATAAAAATTCGATTTTACTTATGAATCATGTAGATCGAACATAATTTGACTAAAATTTGACGCTCTTTCAGAATCTGGCATTAGATTTGGTATATTCATGGCAACAATTGCTGAAAAATGAATTTTTTTGAAAAAATCTCATTTTCGAAAGTTAATGTAAATTCCAGAGAAGCTCTAATAAACCATCAATCGCCTCCAAAATTTAATCAGATCTAAGTTAGAAGTGCCATAACATGTCCGCAAAATTCGAGCTCGATATATCGATCCGTTTGAGAGTTATGGTGAATACAATTTTTGGCACATACATACGAACGTACGTACGTATATACATACACACATCCGTACAATTTTCAAAAACACGTTTTTCGGACTCAGGAAGACTCAAAACCTAAGAATTCATGAAAATTATCGATTTGAAAATTTGCACCGTTACAAATGCTTTCTCTTTGAGAAAGCAAAACACCTAAAAGAGAAAAAGAAGCAGGTAGATTATATTTTATTACAAAAGTTTATCTTTGAAATATTATCTTTGTAAATTCGACGCAAAAATAACCTAAAATAATTGTAACAAAATTATTCTGATTTTTTCAGGCACTTTTTAAAAGAGTAAACGATAAAAGAATAGAAAACACTTTAAGCACTGTTAATAAAAAGAAACAAGACGAATTCGATCATTACAAGGATAATTGAAGTAATTTCTCCAGCGATGATGAATCTGCAACTTCAAAAAAAGTTTGCTATAAGAAAGATAAAAATCTAAAAGATATGTGCTTACTTTATATATATTTCATAATTTTTAGAATTGTATACTTATACAATTTTATATTACAAACTTTAATTGATGCAAGTGTTTGGTTTTTTCAGATCATATGCGATCAAGTGTAAATGATGGACAGTAAACTAGGAATTCACTTCCACGCACTCAGTCATCACTTCACAATTCACCACTATAATTAAATAATCCATAAATAGCAACTTTCTCACCACGAACATCTACAGTAACAAATGATCCTGATCACAGACAAGGTAATCCATTTTTATTTTATTTCTATATTATCAAATTTAAGCAGGGTGTTTGATTTTTACAGATCACTCTTGAGTAAGTAATGCGAGCATACCTAATTCTTCCACATATCTCCAAGAACAAAATTTACCTCGCAATAATTGGCCACAACAACCACAATCACCACATCAAGCACTTGATCTCGGTACTGAACAGAATGAAAATGCATTAATTAGCCAATGAGTCTCATAGATACATATAATAAATATTGTTTTTTTTGAGTAAGTAAGTTTTGTTTTGTTTTAAGTAAATTATAATGTATAATTTCGTTTCGTTTCGTTTATGTGTTTTAAGTCGCATCCCCTGTCGGTATTAGCGACTCTCATTCCGTGCGTTTTGGCGAGTCCTCAATTAGTGCATTGAGTCCACTTTTGAGCAACTTGCAAATCTGCAAGGGAACGGGGATCTACAGTCAAGGGGCGCGGTAGCGCCCGCTGGCAAGTATATTTTATGTACAGTGAAATATACACGTTATACACAGTGGAATCCGAGCCACTGGAGCTCAGATGTATAGACACTTATGTGAACAAAGAGGTGTCCCCAAAATCGTCAAGAGTTAGGCTTAAACCCAGGACCTCTGGATTTCTAGCCTGATACTCTACCGATTGACCCATCATTGCTCTTAATGTATAATTATAGATCACTGCCAAAAATGGATCGATGATCTAATTGCTGAAAGAATTAGTTTTTATACAAAAAGTGTAGGTCAAGAAGAGAAGAAGAAACGTTATTCAGTTAATGAAAATGGACAGGTTATTCTTCTACTAATTTTTAAAAGTAATTTCTTAAAAGAAAAACTAATTGCACACACTTATATTTATTATTTATTTTAAAGATATATCTTGGATTACAAATAACAATGGACGATTTTGAAGAGCGAGATAAGTCCGGTTTAATTTGTTAGAGCGCTCGCTTTGAAGTTATGGGGAGCAGAAAATTTAGTAAATAAGGCGGTTGTGATAAGAAAATGCTACACCAAAAGTAGGATTCCCGGTCGCTCCTCAGTTAGAGAATTGGAAAAAGATAAACTTCAACAGTTATTAAGTAAGACAATTTTAATATTTATATCAGCTTTTAAATTTTTTCAATTTTAATTTTTGTTTTCTTTTTATATGATTATATTTTATATGATATAATATTTATCATAATAATAATATAAAATGTATAATATTCATCATAATAATAATATACAATGTATAATATTCATCATAATAATAATATATAATATTTTATAACATACATAATATCCAGGGGCGCGGTAGCGCCACGATGGCATGTATAAGGTATTTCAGTACGTATGCTGCCGTCGGGCGCTAGCCAGACCCTATTATACATCTCATAGGCATTGTTCGAAACTCGACTTACGGTTTTCTTCACTTTGACAGCTTTCACATTAGGGTTCCCATTTTCTAAAATTGCCTCTATCAATAGATATTGCTCCTCGATTCTCCTCAAAAGAGAAAAATGAAAACTGAACAATTCATCCGGTTGCGTCAGCTCTACGTATTTTCGTAATGATATTAGACATCATGCATAAATATAGATATACTAGACCATCGAGAGCGCGCTTGCGCGCGCTTCAAAAGTGAAATTGTAGGTTATGTCCACTTTTCATTGTATTCATGTATGATTTTCGCGCATATGCGCACCTATATGGTTCTCAACCTCATTCCAAACATTTGTATCGTATTCAAATTGTAAAAATTGGAATTCACGATTAATTTTTATTAATAATCCTAAAGAAGTTTTAAACTACTCGAAATACGCGCGCACTCGAACGAATAGCCAATCGCGAACGAGCGATCGAAGATAGCCAATCGAAATATTTTAGCTTCAACATGGCCGCGCCCATACAGTCTTACACTTTTTTAGAGTAGGATACTTGTACACGCTGCGCAAATGCTGAAGATGTTTCACGATGAAACATTGTTTATATTTATAATAATCAACGTGGATATTTAAATTAATAATTGAACATATTATTATAGAATAGTGTGAAATATGACATAAATTTAATATTTTAAAACAGTGTCATTTTAAAACAGTGTGAAATAATCAAGTCAATTTCGTACATAATGACCAACATGATAAATAGTATATAATTAAATAAGTATTTAGTTTTATTTTGATATATAGCACTACAATATAAATAAACATTTTATAAACTGATTCTTTGTTTAAATGATTTTATGTATTTTTCAGATATTTTCTATTTCCATTGCGAGAGGTTACTGCACACAACTGTCAGGTTATATAGGAAAGGAATTCCGGATGTAAGGTCCCATGATTGATTTATTAATTTTAAAGATAATGAATTTAAAGATAATGAATTTACCGATCGACTATAATTCCATTAATAAGAATTTATCTGTCACTTCGAGCCAAAGAAATTAAAATAACAAACTCTAAATTTACTGATTTCTAAAAAAACTTAATATTAGTGCGCTTTGCCCCAGACTACTCGTTGGGCTCATCAGTAAGATGACGAGTAGTCCTATCTTACACGCAACATGATATACCAGAATGGGTGTTACTTATGGAAAAAAGTTGGAAATTAAGCTTATGGGACACAAAAATTGTGATCCACCTAGCGGAACAAAAAAGAACATTATGAAAAAGACTCTAAATATTTTTATATCCACAAGTATCTATGCAGAGTAAGGAAATGGGTTACCCATTCTCATACTTACTCCCGACACTGACTTGGTGGAAAAAAATTATAAAAGGACTTTTAGTGACATAAGTCCGTTTGGCTTTAAAGATAATGAATTTATCGCTCGACTATAATTCTATTAATAAGAATTTATCTGTCGCTTCGAGCCAAAGAAATTAAAATTACAAAGGTTAAATTTACTGATATGCATAGATACTTGGGGATATAAATATATTTAGAGTCTTTTTCATAATGTTCTTTTTTGTTCCGCTAGGTGGATCACAATTTTTGTGTCCCATCAGCTTAATTTCCAACTTTTTTCCATAAGTAACACCCATTCTGGTATATCACGTTGCATCTAAGATAGGACTACTCGTCATCTTACTGATGAGCCCAACGAGTAGTCTGGGGCGAAACGTACTAATATTAAGTTTTTTTAAAAATCAGTAAATTTAACCTTTGTAATTTTAATTTCTTTGGCTCGAAGTGACAGATAAATTCTTATTAATAGAATTATAGTCGTATATTATCATATGTGTCGTCGCGTATACACCTTTTGTAATCCTTTTTTCGGTGGCGAGTGTTCATTGGTTACGGGCATCCCCACATTTTTATTATTCAGTAACGCCTTGATCGGTCTTTATAAACCCTCGACTCGATCAGCGCAGCACCTTTCACGACCAGACCAAATACTGGTGTGCATCTAACCTCGTCACTACGATTTGCCGCTGAAGACTAGCCGTCTACTTGGAGTTATGGCAGAAGGATTTACACAAGATCGTAAGAGGGTGTCAAGGTACTACCTATACGTTATCAGGGGCCTAGAAATCTACCGAACGTTGCAGACAAGCTGGCATATTTGCTCCGGTTAAGAGTATATCTCGATTGCAGTACACTATGACGAAAGGACCGCCTAGCATATCTGGCGTGAGTGGGTAAAGCCGCAGCTTAGATAAGTTTATAACCTGCCACAACTAGTTCGTGTAATTTATAAGATCGTTACACTCGCTCTAGAGAGAAGGACGCTGTGATCAACGGTGCTTGTTATATACGTAAGTTTAACTATAACACTTTTATAAGAACTAGCGTAGGACTTAAGGGGTTATGACAGTGTTAAAATTTTGAAAATACCCATTTTTTTTTATTCACTTTTTTCATAGTTAATAGTCTGTAGAATATGGCCCTAAAAGATATTTTTGGCTAAAAAAATTTTCCTCGAAGATATCAACAAAAAACTAACAAATCTGTTTCAAGTAAATTTTTGAAAAATCGTGATTTTTAAATATTTTAATTAGGCCAAACTTGTGGAAAGGATTGTTCTAACCCACTTTTTACAAAGTAATTTCATGAGAAATCTTACTGAAAACATGACTTAAAAACCGTTTTACAAACCGTTTTTTTCTCAAAAGTTATTAATTTATTTCCGTAAAATAAATAAAATCTGTAAAATTAATTTTTCTATGTGTGATTTTATGTTATTAAACTCAATGTGTTAAAGTAAAGGCATTCAACAAATTTGAATTTGCCACTCGAATAGGTTGCGCCTCACAGCGTCTGGTCGAGAATGAAGATTTCTGTTTGATCGGTATAGTAGAATTTTCTGTAAAGCAGCAGAAAGCAGCCAAACAGCTGTTTTTCATCCAAGATACTAGATCAGTGCAGTTAGTCTGCTAGCTGCTGTAGCAATGCTTATAACCTTAGTGGTGTTGCAAGTGCCAGAGCTTCTGCAGAGTACAAGCATTATTCAGATAAGTATTGGAAACTAATTTGTAATAACAGTGTTATAATGAGCTTTTTCTTTGTTGGTATATTTTTTGCTTTTAGGTATACGGGTGCAAGCCAGCAAAATGGGAGCTTGTATTGACTGCCTGAAGTATTATTTTGCATACTTTTTAAGAACTTGAAGCGTATTTAATTATGGTGAGTATTGTATGTAACTGTAATTCATAAACATAACTTGATTATGAATAGCTAACGATAATTTTTATTTTATTTTCAGCTTCTAAATGCTATTATCACACAGCATGACAAGCGCGTACCATCAAATATACTTTATTGTATGTATATTTGAGTACCAAAAGCAAATCAAGGTATGCCGGATATTTTCTGTAAGTATAGCTGAGTTCATTTATATGATTTACATTATAAACTTTAAATGCCTTTTACGCAAATTTAGTTTTTTCATGCTTTTGATGTACTTGCCGCAGCTTTCTGAAGGAACCGTAACATCAATCCGGATGAACCAAAGTGGAAAACCTTCCTAATGAGTACGGTCACAAACTGAGTGGAGCAGAATTGGCAAAAATAAGTTCAAAGTGAATGTTACGCATGTTTACATATGTAACATTCACTATAATTATTAATATTGTCAATATATGTTTAATTAATTATATTAATTTTGTGTTTTTCAGGAATCTGTTCCACTTAGTCTGAGACCAGACTCATAATGAAGATTTGGCACTTTGATTCAACAGGATTGATGGTACGGTTCCATCAGAAACATGCGGCAAGTAAATAAAAGTGATGAAAATCATGATTTTTGGTAAGCAAATACCTTTAATTGTTTTTACATGTTACACTCACTTTATGCATATTATTTATGGATAAAAGTGATGTATAATACTTGTATTTGAAAGCAAAAATATAGTTTTTAGAGCACCTATATATCTATTAATTTTTTACAACACAAACAATTTTTCTTTTTTTTCAGGTTTTAACACTGTCATAACCCCTTAAATAAATTAACGAACCTAGACTACAACGGTACGATTGTATGAGTGGCTGAACCTTTTGTGAAGCCCGAAATTTCTGTTTGGATGCTCAATAAAAGATAACAAAGAATAAAATAAAAATTTAGATGTATATTTCATGACTAATAATTTAGACGCCCTTTCCATACTAACTATACCCTTCAATACAAACGATAAAGACTAATGATAAGCAACGGGACCAGGAGGCGTCCACGTGCGTGTCCGCACTTTCCAGCAGCGTGTTCGCATTTTCGTAAAGTGCGTCTGTATTTCTCGTAAGCGCGTCCGCAGAATTGGCAGAGTCCATATAATCGGACTTCGGGCTTAACAACAAAGGTAAGCAAGTACTGAAGGACCAACACTAGGGTCAGATGTACTCAGAACCTATTTAAATTTATTTATTGATAATTATAATTACAATATAAGATCTCGATCAAAGATAACCTGCTAAACAAAATAAATTATTTGTAGCAGCCCGAATTAGTCTAATTCGGCCCTTACACGGTGACAAACTAGTAAAGTGAAAAAAGTATTTTTATTCGAGAAAAATTTATTATTAAATTTAGAAAAACAACTGGTTTAGGGTGAGCGTAAGTTTTTTATTTTGATTCCATCTATTAAATGTATCCATTTAATAATGGGTCACTAAATATATGAACTTTGACAACTTTTATGCAGTATCATAAAATTTTATGTTTAAGAAGTGATTTAGTTGTAACATTTATTATGGTTACTTATTATAAAATTAAATATTCACAAAAACAATTACAAAAAATTACAATCGCAAATTTTCATGCTATCTACGCCACTACGTTTGATACTTAATTAGTAAAGTAACGTGATCGGTTGAATTAATCACAGGGATTCATTTTTTAATGATCAAAGATTAAAGCTTTGAAAATTTAAAAATCCAAAGCTGGTCTAATAGATAATCTTGAAACAACTCAAACGGAATCCGAGTAGTGATGGAGTCAAACGAATTATTTTTTTATTTGAATACTTGAACATATTCCTTATTTGGAGAAGTGGAAGGTATTTGTCCAGTTAAAGCTTTAGTAGCATAAGCAATACATTCGGGCACATTCTTCTCCTGATCTTTCCACGACTGAAAACACTTATTAAAAATAAGTTTTCCATTGTATATTTTATAACATATTAAATTTTTAATGGCTCACTTTTTTCCATTGATAGCTGATTTTTACGGTTTCTTCCTTGTTTAGAATTGCAGTTAAAATAGCCCATTCTTCATCAGCATTAGGAGCGTTAGAATTGTGTTGCCAGCGACGCAAAGCCATTTCCTTTCTCAGAATATTAATTTGTTTTGTTGTTGCCTTATTCTTTGTTAATTTTCTTTTAAAAAATATTATTATTTAAATATTATTAGTTATATATTATTTCGAGGTTATATTGACACAAAGTAAACAAATAGTATATTTTTAACTTACTTAGTAGTATTATCATAAAGATAATTATCCTTGTTGCTGGATATTGTTTATAAATGGATCTTACAAATTTTAAGGCTCTCACAAAATACTTTAACGGGAATGAGCGAGCGAGGATGTTGTAGCGTGCGAGCTTCCGAAAACAATACAAGCTCACGCGCTAAAAAAAAGCTGCAGTATATATATATATATATATATATATATGTTATGTGCATACGCTGCGTTAAGTTGTATACTGCTCTAGTAAAATTTTTATTTATTAATAGCTTTTTTTAGGTTTTTAATAGCGTTCTAATTAGGATGAATTTTTACAATGTTACAACATTTAGAAAGCAATTTATTTGTGACCCCGCACGCAAAGAATTATGAAATTTTGAATGGCGGGAATTATAAACCATGAATTTTCTCTCTCGAGTGTTACTAAAATAAATATTAATCATTACAATTTATTTATAGGTTAGTTTACATTATATGCATTACAATAAATTTTAATAGTCTTTTTGACCATTTCTATGTTTTACAAAATATCGCATGTAAGACAAATGGGTAAGGAGCATTTGATTCTTTAACGAAAGTAAGTTCCATTTTCTACGGTTAACGACACTTTATTGTAATGTTATTTTATAATATTCAGAAAGTAATTTCGTATACATTTTTATAACATATTCCCCCAAAAATAATTTTTATAAAAATATTAATATTTTGTTAAGGATTACACAAGTTTTTTCACAAAATTTTATTAAATTTAAAAAATTTACCGTCTTTCGCCTTCCCCGATCTCGTTGTGACGGCGAATTACAGTTTCGGCAATTTCTTCAAAAGCAGCGTTTCTTAACTCTTTATTTACATCATTTTTATCCATTGGATTATAAATAAATGGATAAAATTGAAGTTCTTGCGCAATAGTTACTGCTATTGTATTCATTTCCGTAAAATCAGTTATTCAATAATAATTGTAAGCACAGCCATAAAAATGTGATGTGCAAACATATCAACCGATTGCATCGTTAAATGAGCGTTTACACTATCTACTAGAATATTCTAAATTATTCTATATTACAGTATTTTAGTGATATATTGATATGTAATTTATACATAAACATAGTTAATTTTCAATGTATAGAATTTAAAAAAAAAAGTAATGGATATACTTTTGCACATTATTATTGAGTATGATAATCAAGTTCGCTTACGTAAGGCAAAAATGATTAAAAGAAAGTTTCTTCGAGACATTAGTAACCCCTTTGATATGCAACCTGAACAATTTCGTCAGCATTACAGGTAAGTGAGAATGAAATTCTTTTTTAATATTTTCGATACATTTAATCGCATAAGAAAATTATCACGATAATAATTTTTTGAAGAGTGTATCAATGGATGGCAATAGATTTGATAAATTTGATGCGAGATCATTTGCCAAATCATCCTAGAGGTGTACCTCCTCAATTACAAGTACTTTGCGTTTTACGCTTTCTCGCAGAAGGAGCATACCAAAAAGGACTCGGAACGGATAAAAATCATTGTATGAGTCAAGTAACTGTGAGCAAATATTTGCACTCGGTTATTCCAGCGATTAATATATTCGCTCATCGATTCATTCAATTTCCAAGTACTCGAAATGAAAGAGAATTTCTTTCACGAAGGTATATTATAACTTACATCAATGTAAGATTACTTACATTAATAAACAAAATTCTTTAGAGGTTCCAAGAAGTAATCGGGTTTCCAGTTGTCCTTGGAGCAGTTGATTGTACTCTTCCCAAAATTGTAACACCAGCTATTCATGAAGAAGCATTTCTCAACTAGAAAAGAGAACATTTGCTGTCTTTTCAAGTTGTAAGAAAATATTTTTTTCTTAGTTCAAGGAAGGAGTTAAAATACTCGTATGCGTAGATACACACACACATACACACACACACACACACACACACACACACACACACACAGACACACACACACACACACACACACACTAGGGGGGTACCCCCCTGCTCGGTCCGCTCGCCAATCCCCATTGCTTCAGTTTTTAACTTTGTATTTGGTAATGTTCAGATATAATTTACAGCAACAATTTAAAGAATTAATTTTAAACTTTTTTTTTCAAATCCCAATTTTTAAATTTATGCATATTTTATTGATTGTTGGAACAATAATAATTCTTAAATGTGTCTACTGCCGTAACATTCATGGTATATACATGATACTGAAATATGCTATTATAAACATAGCTCACCCATCAGCTCCACCCTCCGTCTGCTACCTCTACCTATCTTCTTCAGCTATCACTTATCGCCACAAATCATGAATACCATCTTCACCAACTACCTTCAATCACAAATTTCACTATTCACCGCTCATCTACATCTATGACCTACATGCTTCACTTATGACTCCAATAATGAGCTCCATATTTCAGCTTCATACCAGGCACAAACTTCATCTGCCAACATGACCTATGACGCTAACCAACCACCTGTCCACGATCATCTCTAACCATGAAATCTACTAACTACCTACCATTTTCACCATTGAACTCTTACCTACCATCGATCATCTACACCCTTGACCCATCACCTAGATCCTTTACTTATGACTCCAATAATGAGCTCCACAATTCAACTTCACACCTGGTATACACTTTACTTACCACCTTGACCTACTAAACAACCACCTGTCTACGATGATCTACCTAGCACCTACGACCGTCTACCTAGCACCAGAACCGCCAATCGCGACCTCCACACTCCATCTATCTCCTACATCATCCACTTATTGCTGCAGTCATGAGCAACACCCTTCACACATAATCTCAACCTATCACCTTTACCGTTGACTTTCCGCCTTTGCCTATCACCTCTACCTAGGACCTTCTTATCAACCTGTTATCCTCCACCTTCACCCTCTACGTATCGCCTCAACTCATAAAATCTACTCTCTATCTATGATCTAAAATTCAACTAAAACTATTGTTCTCTACAAATGTTCTCAACTATCATTACTACCCTCCATCTATCGTCTCCAATGAGGACCTCATTGTTCACACTTTCTGCCTACAACTATCAACTCCACACATGAATTCTACGTACCATCTAACATCTTGACTCGTAGCCTCAAACCACCACCTATAATTTCAACCCATAAAGCTTAACAACTATTTAGCACCTCCACTGTCCATCTGTTACCTGCAATCAAGTTCTCCTACACCACCTGTTTCTTTCATCTACCACTTCTGACTCCAATCATGAATTCCACACTCCACCTATCCCTTACAACTCCCACTATCAGCGTCACACATGACTTCTGGCCTCTACCTATCATCTCCACCCGTGACTTCTGGTCTCCACCTATCATCTCCACCCATGGTTATCCGCCTTCATCTATCACATCTAACCATGAACTTCCCATCAACCTATTATTCTACGCTTTTCATCTATACCAATAAAGTCTATCATTTACCTTCACCAGCACTTCCACCCCCCACATATCGCTTCTAATCGTCCACATATGACTTCTAACATTGATCAATCACGTTCATCAATCCATCTATTGCACTCAATCATGTCCTTTTTCTCCAACTATCCTTACAACGTCCACTTATGAATACAATCGTAATCTCTACCCTCCACACATAATCTCTACCTATCTCCTACACCTAGGACTTTCTGATTCAATTATAATCTACATATTCCACTTATGATACTAACCATAATGTTCACAATCCTCCTTTTTCCTACACCGTCCACTTATGCCTGCAATTATTTCCTCGTTCTTTCCCTATCACTTATACTTCTCACTTATGACTTCAATCGCGAGCTCAACACTTCGTCTATCTTTTACACCATCTACTTATTACTAAATTCATGACCACCACCACCCTTCACACATAATCTTGACCTGTCACTACTACCTACAACTTTCTGCCTACACTTATAGTCACCACTCATGACTTCCATGCACACTTAGCACCTTCACTCGTACCCTCTACCCACTACTTATCACCTCGATCCATGAAGCTCACGATCTACCTAGCACCTCTACCGCCCACCTATTGCCTGCAATCATGTCCTTCAGCTCCACCTCTCACCTTCACCTTCCACTAATGTCTCCAATCATGAACTCCAAACTTCACCTATCCCCTACACAATCTACCTATTACAATCATGAACTCCATCCGTCATACGTGAGCCTAAACTATCACCTCCACCTCTGATTTTTGGCCTGCTCCTAATACCTCTACATGATTTTCTGCCTTCACCTATCACCGCTGTCCAGGACCTTTTCATCAACCTGTTACCCTCCACCTTTCTTTTATGTCCATGAAGTCCAGCGTTCACCGTCACCAGCACCTTCACTCTCAATGTATCGCCGTCAATCATAAAATCCACTTTCTAGCATCACCATCAACTAAGATTAGTATTCTCTACATATGTTCTCTACCATCCACTTGTGAATACAATCGTGATCTCCACCATTCGCAAAATCTCTACCTATCTCCAACATCAATAACATTCTGATTCCGCCTGTCTTCTCCAATAATAATCTATACGTTCTAGTTCTTGTTATTGAGGGGGCGCTGAGGGGGGGCGAGGGGGGGGGGGGCAAAACGCATAAAAATAACCAAACTTTTGAAACATTTCTTGGTTCTTTTGAGGGGAGCTGAGGGGGAGATGAGGGGGCTCGTGAGGGGGGGGGGGCTAAATTCCAGCGCGGCTCAAAACAACTATATAATATAGTAAGATATATATATATATTGTGACGTGGCTCCTGCCTGGCTTCTCTAGGGCTGCTCCTAGCTGCAACCCGCGCTGGAAAGGAGGCGCATCGACAAAAGATTAAGTTACCTGGTCTCCGGACCCTGCTCGGCTGCTCCGCATCTTCGGTGAGCTGGGAGATGGATTCACCAGGTGCTAGGAAGGGGGAGAGTACTTGGAATGATGCACGCGGTCTTTCGTGCTCATTCGTACGTATATTCAAGTACTAGAGATACAATAGACACTCCGCGCTCGGTGGTCGCGCTGGACATCGCGAGGATCAAGGCCGGCGCGGCCAACGCGGACTCGCTCACGTCACTCGTTTCTATCTTGAGCTACGATCGCGCCCTGGGGATCTTTTACCCCTCGTTTCGTCGCGAGAGAGAGAGAGAGAGAGAGAGAGAGAGAGAGGGAGAGAGACAGGGGTGCTCGGCCGGCACTTACATGCTGGTCGGTGCCGTCGGCTGGGCAGATGGCGTCGCCTCGTCGTCGGTCCTCTCCACAGCTAACTTCGTCGTAGCTGGCGATCGGCCTGGGGCCGGTGCGGTCAGGTTGGCGATGGCAAGGCTGGCGGGGCGATGGTTGGGCCGTGCAGCAGCTTGGGCCTCCCAGCCGGCGGGCTATCCGTGTCGCTCGATCAATGGGAGCGATCGATAGTGCGTGTGCCTGGGTCGAAGGCCAAGGTGTAATCTCCCGGTGTGGTCGCTTCGTCTCGCCTTCGGCGATCTTGGAGTCCCCACCCACTCCTAATTGCGCGGCAGCGTCTTCTAACGCGCTATCACGTCTATTGTTCTCTCTCTCTGGTATAGCGCGCTCTCTTTCTTTCGCGCTGTATTTGTCGCCGACTCGCGTGTTTGTCGGTCTCTCTCTATCTCCTAATATTTTCCCCCTTCCCCTCTAGCGGTTTCGTGAGCGGCTCCTGCCGCCTCGATCCTCGTGTTATCGTGCGCTTGCACGCTTGTGTGTGTGCACGGCGTTGCGCTAGGTGTGCGTACATGTTTGTGTACGGGCACCTTGTCGCAATATATATATATTACTATATTATATAGTTATTTTGAGCCGCGCTGAAATTTGGCCCCCCCTTGCCCCCCCCTCAAAAAAACCTAGAAACGTTTCAAAAGTTTGGTTATTTTTATGCGTTTTGCCCCCCCCCCCTCACTCCCCCTCGTCCTCCCTCGTCCCTCCCTCATCTGGCCCCCCCTCCGTACCCCTTCAGCCCCCCTGAGCGCCGCCTCAGATGAAGGTGCTAGGTAGATGGTCAGCTTCATGGGTCGAGGAGTGTGTGAAGGGTGGTGAATAACTGTAGTAATAAGTGGACGGTGTAGGGATAGGTTGAGTAATGGTCGCGATTGAAGTCATAAGTGAAAGGTTTGGTTGTGAAAGTTATGATTAGTATCATAAGCGGAATGTGTAGATTATAATTGAAGTAGGAAGACATGATCAGAGATAGTGATAAGCGTAATCAGAAAGTCATAGATGTAAGAGTTGGTAGAGATTATGTGTGGAGGGTGGAGATCACGATTGTATTTATAAGTGGACGTTGTAAAGATAGTTGGAGAAGAACGAGATGATTGAATGCAATAGATGGATGGTGGAGGTTCTCGGTATAAGGTACATTGCACAGTATTGAAAAATATTGGCTATATCGAAAAATGTTTAAGACAAAAGTTGTTCCTTAGTAAATTCCCTATAAAAAACTCAGCGATAGCACCCCTCTATCTCCTTTAGTTTATTCGGAAATCGATAAAAACGGCGAAATTGTTTAAAATCGAAAATCGTTAATAACTTTTATAAAAATAAATATTTTACATTAATATTTCGTAAAATATTTTTATTTTTCATCGTACTGGCAAAACGTTAAAAATCGTTTGCATTTGTGCCCACTATTTGTGAGCAATCTTAAAGAGTTATATTTTCAAAAACTTTTTGCGGAATTCCAAAATTTTAATTAGGTCAGCTCCAGCATGCATTTGTTTAAATAGTAATTAATTAATAATTGTACTGTATCCGACTTTAAAATTTGATCAAAATTTATTATAATGCATTGAAAAGCGGTGATTTTTCTCTAAATTTTAAGAAAAAAAATGATATGATACGCCACTTAGGGGCCAAGATACGTTTTATTTTAATACGCTACTACTCCTTATATATACAACAAATCGTAATGATTCAAATGTTGTTAGAGAGCAGAAGAGTTGTACTTTTCAAATCACTGCAAGTCGATACGCATCGAATTGAATGTGACTAATAAATCGAGTGTTGATTAAAGGCGATGCGCGCAACGGGGCCCGACGGCGCGCCGCGGCGTATCCGGCCGCAGAGTGGGGATGGCCCCGCGCTCTCAGCCCGAAATTGAAAATCTTTCCTTAAATCGGAGCGCTCGGAAAAAAAGACGGTAAATTAGTCAAATATGATCCGATTGTGCTCTTTTTTTTCTTAATTCGGGATAGCGCAGGTAAAAAATGCGATTGGTCGAATCTCGATCGAATTTTGTTAAAATTATTCATCGTATTGTTATTGAAAGTACATTACTTAGGTATTCCTTTCTGTATACATTAATTTATATATTTGTTATTTTAATATGACTAGTCTGTAGAGAATGGTGTCTATGATTTTAGCCTATATACTTTTAAGCAATCGATTCCTGCGGGAATATTGTTGAATATTAACGAAAAGATGCAATTTTTCTCTGTTTTTTACTTTTATTTTGGAAACTAAGCGACCAATGCAAAATAATAAAGAGGGAAAAATTGTAGCTTACTGAATTCTGAAGCAAATGAGATATTAAACGCCCCTATCCGATCAATAGGCACGGAGGAAAACTCGGAAAACCGAGGAAAACAACGTAAAATCAATGTTTCTTCAAAAATCGCCAAGACTGAAATTTAAAGTGAATGAATAGTTTCATATGTAATTTCATGTGGCAAAATATTGGTGCTCTACGACAATTACTTTAAGTGTAATTGCGATTTGAATTTTTGTTGTACTTTGTGAGTTAACTTTTGTATGCACGGTCATTCAAAATTGGAAGGTTCTACTTAAGAGTGCTCTACCTCTTTTTCAATAAGTCTGATAAATTCCGCAGCGTCCCCACATTACACCTCAGTTTTATTATTTTAACAAAGTTAATGAAAGAAAAATGTGTCTAACTGAGTTTCGCTACCTGTAATTAATATCTAAAAATGTAGTAAAATTATTTTTATGGTATAAAAGCCAAAATTAAAATTTTATTTCGTCGGACAAATTTGTATGAGTTGCGGACACATTGGAAATTGCATTGTGATTTTGAACGACGAAATACGAATTAAATACAAATTTTTTAAAACCTTTTTGGATATCTAAGGTGAGTGGCGAAATTCTATTAAAGTGAATGGGTTAAAGTTGATCAATTAATTATAATAAACAAAAAAAACGTTTTTTGAGGTAGGTGGCGTGATGATCGCACGGTGGAGCACCCTTAAATTTGCAAAATGGCGTTGAAAAGTTGACAGTTATTAAAATCCAACGTATTAATTAATTTTTCGAAAAGCAGATTGTAAATACACGACAAACGTACTTGAACATGAGCGAAAACGGGCTTGCATATCTATATATACACCGCTACCACGCTTTCGGCTGTTTTCGCTTATGGTGGTATTAAAATAACAAATATATAAATTAATGTATACAAAAAAGAATACTTAACAAGGAACTAAGCGCGCGATTCGGATTATATTTTAGAGTCCATAAGTATCAATCATAAACTATATGAACTATGCTAACCATATAATCAAATTAATAAGCATCACTTTTTTAAAATAGACACTTCGCGCGTGATTTGGGTTATCTTTTACACTCAATTTTAATCATAAACTATGAATGACGGTAACCATAGTCATGTTTACTTATGGCAACAAATCAGAATATTGTATTAAGGGGTTATGACAGTGTTAAGGATATAGGATAAGATATATAGGTGCTCTAAAAACTATATTTTTGCTTTCAAATACAAGTATTATACATCACTTTTATCCATAAATAATATGCATAAAGTGAGTGTAACATTTAAAAACAATTAAAGGTATTTGCTTACCAAAAATCATGATTTTCATCACTTTTAATGACTTGCCGCATGTTTCTGATGGAACCGTACCATCAATCCTGTTGAATCAAAGTGCCAAATCTTCATTATGAGTCTGGTCTCAGACTAAGTGGAACAGATTCCTGAAAAACACAAAATTAATATAATTAATTAAACATATATTGACAATATTAATAATTATAGTGAATGTTACATATGTAAACATGCGTAACATTCACTTTGAACTTATTTTTGCCAATTCTGCTCCACTCAGTTTGTGACCGTACTCATTAGGAAGGTTTTCCACTTTGGTTCATCCGGATTGATGTTACGGTTCCTTCAGAAAGCTGCGGCAAGTACATCAAAAGCATGAAAAAACTAAATTTGCGTAAAAGGCATTTAAAGTTTATAATGTAAATCATATAAATGAACTCAGCTATACTTACAGAAAATATCCGGCATACCTTGATTTGCTTTTGGTACTCAAATATACATACAATAAAGTATATTTGATGGTACGCGCTTGTCATGCTGTGTGATAATAGCATTTAGAAGCTGAAAATAAAATAAAAATTATCGTTAGCTATTCATAATCAAGTTATGTTTATGAATTACAGTTACATACAAATGAATTCAGCTATACTTACAGAAACTATGTGGCATTCCTTGATTAGCTTTTGGTACTCAAATATACATACAATAAAGTATATTTGGTGGTATGCGCATATCATGCTCTGTGATAATAGCATTTAGAAGTTGGAAATAAAATAAAAATTATCGTTAGCTATTCATAATCAAGTTATGTTTATGAATTACAATTACATGCAATACTTACCATTATTAACTACACTTCAAGTTCTTAAAAAGTATGCAAAATAATACTTCAGGCAGTCAATATAAGCTCCCATTTTGCTGGCTTGCACCCGTATACCTAAAAGAAAAAATAAACCAATAAAGAAAAAGCTCATTATGAACACTGTTATTACTAATTAGTTTCCAATACTTATCTGAATAATTTTTCTACTCTGCAGAAGCTCTTGCACTTTTGCAACACCACTAAGGTTATAAGCATTGCTACAGCAGCTAGCAGACTAACTGCACTGATCTAGTGTCTTGGATGAAAAACAGCTGTTTGGCTGCTTTCTGCTGCTTTACAGAAAATTCTACTATACCGATCAAATAGAAATCTTCATTCTCGACCAGACGCTGTGATGCACAAGCTATTCGAGTGGCAAATTCAAATTTGCTGAATGCCTTTACTTTAACACATTGAGTTTAGTAACATAAAATCACACATAGAAAAATTAATTTTACAGATTTTATTTATTTTACGGAAATAAATTAATAACTCTTGAGAAAAAAACGGTTTGTAAAACGGTTTTTAAGTCATATTTTCAGTAAGATTTCTCATGAAATTACTCTGTAAAAAGTGGGTTAGAACAATCCTTTCCACAAGTTTGGCCTAAATAAAATATTTTAAAATCACGATTTTTCAAAAATTTACTTGAAACAGATTTGTTAGTTTTTTGTTAATATCTTCGAGGAAAATTTTTTTAGCCAAAAACGGCTTTGAGGACCATATTCTACAGACTATTAACTATGAAAAAAGTGAATAAAAAAAATGGGTATTTTCAAAATTTTAACACTGTCATAACCCCTTAAATGCTTCACAATAAAGGCCATCAGTTTTTTAAAAGTGAATAATGTACTTTCAATAACAATACGATGAATAACGTTAACAAAAAATCTGATTCGACCAATCGCATTTTTTACCTGCGCTATCCCGAATTAAGAAAAAAAAGAGCACAATCGGATCATATTTGACTAATTTACCGTCTTTTTTTCCGAGCGCTCCGATTTAAGGAAAGATTTTCAATTTCGGGCTAAGAGCGCGGGGCCATCCCCACTCTGCGGCCGGATACGCCGCGGCGCGCCGTCGGGCCCCGTTGCGCGCATCGCCTTTAATCAACACTCGATTTATTAGTCACATTCAATTCGATGCGTATCGACTTGCAGTGATTTGAAAAGTACAACTCTTCTGCTCTCTAACAACATTTGAATCATTACGATATGTTGTATATATAAGGAGTAGTAGCGTATTAAAATAAAACGTATCTCGGCCCCTAAGTGGCGTATCATATCATTTTTTTTCTTAAAATTTAGAGAAAAATCACCGCTTTTCAATGCATTATAATAAATTTTGATCAAATTTTAAAGTCGGATACAGTACAATTATTAATTAATTACTATTTAAACAAATGCATGCTGGAGCTGACCTAATTAAAATTTTGGAATTCCGCAAAAAGTTTTTGAAAATATAACTCTTTAAGATTGCTCACAAATAGTGGGCACAAATGCAAACGATTTTTAACGTTTTGCCAGTACGATGAAAAATAAAAATATTTTACGAAATATTAATGTAAAATATTTATTTTTATAAAAGTTATTAACGATTTTCGATTTTAAACAATTTCGCCGTTTTTATCGATTTCCGAATAAACTAAAGGAGATAGAGGGGTGCTATCGCTGAGTTTTTTATAGGGAATTTACTAAGGAACAACTTTTGTCTTAAACATTTTTCGATATAGCCAATATTTTTCAATACGCAGCGCGAAATCTCAAAAAAAAAATGCAAAAATGCAACTTAAATTGTTAATTGTTTATTAAGCCCGCGGTACTCACTGTTATCAAACTTATTATATTATTATATGCACTCCCCCGAACAATTTAAGCCCTTAACCTTTCACTTCGGAATTAATGTCAAAAACTCATGGTGGTGAAAGTTATGGGTGAAAGTTGTAAGTGATAGGTCAATTAGCTAGAAGGACGGTGGACTTTATGAGGCGAGATAGAAAGTGGAGGTAACAGGAGAATAAAAAGGTCATAGCTCGAGGTATAGGTAAAGATTAAAATATTCAGGGGTCGAGGGTCGAGGGTCAAGGTTGTAGATGATCGGTAGTGCATAGAAATTAACAGTGAAGGTGACAGGTAGTTGGTAGACTTCATAGTTGGAAATGATCGTTAACTGGTGTTTTAGAGCTGGAAATGACAGGTGTTTAGGCGAAGCTATGGGTGTAGGTAATTGGTCAATGTTAGGAGTCATGATTAGACGTAATAGTAGGAGGCTAGAGATCGTGATTGGAGGCGATAGATGGAAGGTGGAAATGATAGGTGGAGAGTCAAGAAGATAAGGTTGGTGTAATAAGTGGAGCGTTACGTAGTAAATTGAGGTGATAGGTGGAGTACATACGCAGAGAATAAGAATTTTAATTGAAAGTCTTAGGTAAAGGGTAGATTTTACGATTTAATCGGCCTCATGGGTCGAGATTATAAGTCATGTGAGTGAGGTGCTAATAGCTGAGAGACGGTGGAGTTTATGGGTAGATGTAGGTGGATGAAAAGGTCATGGGTCAAGGTGATAGGTAAAGGTTTGAAGTCTTGAGTAGAGCTGATATATAGGCGTTGTGTGTGGACGCTGGAAGAAAAAACTAGAGTCGAAGTGTCGAGGATGTAGATGATCGGTGGTAGATAAAGGTTGAATGGTGAAGATGACAGGTAGTTAATAGACTTCATGGTTAGAGATCATCGTGGAGAAGATAGGGAGAGGTGGCAGACGGAGGGTGGAGCTGATGGGTTAGCTATTTTTATAATAACATTTTTCGGTATTATTTATAAACCATGAATTTTATGGCAGTAGGTAAATTTTAAAAATTATTATTGTTCTAACAGTCAATAAAATATGCATATATTTAAAAATTGAGATTTGAAAATCTAAAAGTTTAAAATTAATTCTTGAAATTGTTGCTGTAAATTATTTTTGTACATTACGAAAATAACAACTGAAATAATGGGGGTTGGCGAGCGGAGCGTGCAAGGGGTACCCCCCCTAGTGTATATATATAGTAGAGGCCACCCCCGCTCGCTCTGCTCGCCGAGCCGCATAGCTTCAATTTCGAATTTTTTGTAGAGCTTCAAATTACCATTTTAAATCATGACCTTCACCCTCTAGCTACGTCGTAATTCCTATGTAATCCTCTACCTAACACCTTCACTTATGACTTAGAGCTTCCGCATATTATCTCCAACCATAACCTCCAACATCTACCTATTGCATGAAGTCATGATCCGCCTATCACCTGAACCCTTGACCTATCACCTCCAACCACATTCCTCAGGTTCCATTGATCGTCTCCACCGTTTACCTATCCTTTCCGCCCTCCACTTACCGCCTCCAATTATAATCCCTCTCCATGTATTGCCTCCAGCCATGATCCCTTCATCCTTCACTTATCTCCTTAAATCATTATTCCTTCACCGTCCAGTTTTTATCTTTGCACATTATCAATACCCTCAAGTAATCATTTCAAATCATAATATTTTTATGCTCCTTCTATCCCTTCAGTCATAAGAGAGATAAATGCCCTTAGAACCTTCAACCTTGATCTCTTACATTTACTTATTACCTTCAACCTTCAGCTATGATTATCACGTTTTAACTACCACCTTCTCAAATGATCTTCGGCCTCCAACTATCACTTCCAATCATAATCTCTTCACTTCCACCTATTACGTTTACCTATAGCCAATACCCTAAACTATCATTTCTAATCCTAACGATTTTACCGTCCTTCTACCTCTCGACTGTGTATTTAGCACTTCCACCCTCCACTTATTGCTTCCATTCGTGTCCTCCACCCTATACCTACGACCCTCAACCTCCACGTACAACCTCGAACTGTCAAGGGTATCAACAAGCAGAATAGGAAACATAATAAATAATCAATAAATAAAATTATACATAAATACTACCCTCTTCATAATCAATACTAATAAATGAGGGGGGATGAGTGAGTGAAGGAGGGGCAAATTCCAGCGTGGCTCAAAACCACTATATAATATAGGAAGATATTATATAGTTTTAGTGAAATCGAAAAAAATTATTTTTTACCTATCCAAAAATATGTGAATATGCTCGGTCTATTACCCTATGACCTAAAACTTATTACATCAGACCATGACTTCAAAGTCTGTTCTGTTCACTCTGTTAATATAAAATACGTGATGATATAAAGGTACGTTAAATAGAAACTTATCCTTATAAACACTCCAAGGAATGAGGGGAGGTTTGTGAGGGGGCGTGAGGGGGGGGCCTGTAAAAATAACCAAATTCTTGAAACATTTCTTAATCATATTAAGGCGGGGAGTGAGGGGGAGTGAGGGGGGGTCAAATTCTGACCCATCTCACTACAACTATATAATATATATATATATATATATTATGACGGGCTACTGTTAACACATGCTCACCTGGACACCACCGGAGCCACTTCGAGAAAAAGTATAAAATCTTATACCCAGTGGTGTTCACCGGCACGAGCATTACCGTCAGGCAGTCAGTGAGAGCGAGAGAGACAGAGAACATCGAGCAGCGCCGCGCGAGCCAGCGAGAGCGAAAGAGAGAGAGATAAGAGCAGCAGCAGCTGAGAGTCCAGGGAAGCCTCGAGGCGTACGCGCGCGAGTGGCCGCCGCCATGTTGACGAGCGCAGCAGAAAAATAAGTGTGAGAGAGAGACGAAGAATGAATGAGAGAGATAAAGCGTACGACTAATGTAAGAGTGGAGGCATGCGACGAGTCTCGGACGTTATTGGCAATAGGTGGAGGGCTGCCGCTCCGTCCACAGTAGACATGTGTGCGAGGAGAAAATACTCTGTAAGGAAAATGCAAAGGAAATTGTACAAGCGGAGTCAGACATAAGGAATACTCGAACAACAGCCAGACAGCCGGACGAGGCAATTCAAATATCGCACGTTAGAACAAATTGTTAAGAGGGCGCAAGCGAGTAAACACGTGAAAT
The DNA here is from genome assembly GCA_018906965.1 of Philotrypesis tridentata. NCBI lineage: Eukaryota > Metazoa > Arthropoda > Insecta > Hymenoptera > Pteromalidae > Philotrypesis > Philotrypesis tridentata. Next base: position 73,817 of record JACCIB010000440.1, on the reverse strand, counting down.
TGGTTGATTGGTACGAACGAGCGATCTAGCGGAAATATCATGAGTGCGAGCGAGATAGCTAGAGACGCCGCAGCCCGAGGAAGCAACGAGCAACAGGCAGATGAGTATTCAGTATTCTCAGGGACAGCAGACGAGTAAGAGTAGCCATCAGAAGTAAGAAGCAGCAACATCGAGATTCCCTCCGCCAAACGTACGTTAGCTCATCCACGATTCTTTGTGTGTTTAGAGCAATTACGCGACAGTTTGCGCCGCGCGTATTTCAGGGCACGAGACATTACAGAACGAGAGGAAGAACGGATACCGGATTATAGCCAGGTAGACATCTAAATTTTATAAGGGCGCGCTCGCGAAATACGGCCGGTCGCCAGTCAGTCAGACGGACAATAGCAAGTACGTGTTACCACTTCCGTTACTCGATTTTATTCAATAAATGCCGGACAGTTAAAAGCTAAATCCATATAAGTTATTCTGCGTGATTTCCCTATTCCCCCTTTTCGTAATCCACAGCCCCGGGTAGGCAGTCTCTACCACCGCTGAGCAGCCGGCGAAGCGAGTATAACGAACCGGGTGTCCAACATTATATTAATATTCAAATACGGTTCACCGAGAGGAAGTCCGATAACAGGGTGTGTTCACGTTGGAGATTCGTAATCTTGGCAAATAATCTACAATGTCACAATATATATGCGTGATTCTCTGTGAAATCGACCGATGAAAATTTAGATTTTTTCCAACCACATTTAATCACTTCAACTTAACGAAACACACTTCCCTGAATTTTTTCACATTTTTAGCATCGATTATCTCTGAGCTACAGGAGGTCAAAGTGAGTAAAATCACGTTTTTTGCATTTTTTGCTGATTTTCAAAAATTCATAGCTTCTCAGGAAGCATCTTTAACGATAGACATGAATTCGAGTTTTTTAAGAAAATTTTGTCTAGTTTAAAAAAAAATACTTTAAATGTCAAATATATATGTTGCAACTATGTTATAATACATTTATGCCTTAACAGTAGCAAAAGTGAATATTCGCTCCGGATTACGACTACCAAAAAATTCCTGAAGATACCTTTTTTTAGTGAAAAAATGCCTGCGAAACTGCTAGAACAAGATGGAGCTACTCTTATCAGCTAAAAATAAAAAAATCACTTGTCAAAACCAAAAAATTAGATTTCCTATCTGAAAAAAAATATACTTGAATAGTAAAAAAAACTAAGACAAAAACTTTTCTTAAGATGATTCTTAATTTCGAAACGTTTCCAAGCTAAAAATCGATGAAAATGGAGAATTTTAATAGTAAATTTACTAATAAAATTCTCCATTTTCATATATATAAATACACACACACACATATATATATATATATACTGCATAGACCCCATATATATCTTCCTATATTATATAATTGTTTTGAGCTGAAGTGGAATTTAGCCCCTCGCCCCTCCTCAGTCGCCCCCTCACCGCTCCCTCAAATAGGCCTAAAATTGTTTTAAAAGTTTGGTCATTTTTTAGGATTTTTCGCTCTCACGTTTACTGTGGATAGAGCTGCAGCCCTCGATCTGTTGCTAATAACGCCAAAGGCTCGTCGCGTGCCTCCACTCGTGCTTTCTCATTCGCTTTATCTCTCTCTTCCATTCTTCGTCTCTCTCTCTCTCTCTCTCTCTCTCTCTCTCTCTCTCTCTCGCACTCATAACTCTTACACTCGTCAACATGGCGTCGGCCGCTCGCGCGTGTACGTCTCATGGCTTCGCTGTGCTCTCAGCTGCTGCCGCTCCTATCTCTCTCTCGCTCGCTCTCGCTGGCTTGCGTGGCGCTGCGTGCTGCTTGATGTTCTCTCTCTCTCTCTATCTCTCGCTCTCGCTTTCACTGGCTGCCTGGCGGTAATGTTCATGCCTGTAAACACCACCGGGTATGAGTTTCTATACTTTTTTCCGATGTGGCTCCGGTGGTGTCCAGGTGAGCATGTATTGACGGTAGCTCGTCATAATATGTACCACTTCGACAGGGCCTCAGCCTACTGCAATTATCCCAGCGATTGCGAGATGACCGATCATCCCGCCGGATTACTCATATGTCATATAGTGTCATTTCGCTGAACAAAAATTTTAAAATTTAAAACGTCTTTTATGTTTATCTATAAATAATTAAATTATTTATTTGGATTAATTATTACAGATTATTTAATTAAAGCATTGTTTCTGCAATCGAGAACAGATGGAAATGGCTTTCATGCATTAATTGCATTTCTAGAGAAGAGTTTGTCGAGGGTATTAAAACCCTTCTTGATTGCACGTACTTAGTTTTGAATAGCATATCTTACAAACAGGTCTCGGGCGTCCCTATGAGGTTTTGCTCTAGCCCTGTTTTTGCTAACAATGTAAAGACGAGTGTGCCGCTTTTTTGCAGATATGTTGATGATTGCCTTCTGATTGTGGAAAGAGAGAAATTAGAAATTGTTTTGTCTATCTTTAATAACTACAATAAGTTTTTACAATTCACATCTGAAATCGAGAATAACAATAGTATCAATTTTTTGGATATTTCCATTTCGTATGAAAAAACGGTAATATTTTCACTAACTGGTATACAAAAAGTACAGCGTCGTCCAGATACATTAATTTCTACTTCCACCACCCTCAAAATCAGAAAGTAGCGATCGTATATAACTTGATTGATCGAGCAATGTTACTATCAGATCAAAGATTCCAGTTGCAAAATATCGAATACGCGAAAAAGATTCTCTTTGCTAACGATTATCCATGTAATTTTATCGAGAAATTCTGCAAAAAACGAATTGTGCGCAATCTTGGCCTCCTATATGGCGAGTTGGAGGGCACAGATCCGGACAGTTCGAGATTGCGGAATAACAATAGTAATAATAATGGTATGAATAATTTAAAGAATGAAAATTGTGATCCTGGGAATAGATTTGCGGTATTTCCTTATTATGAAGGTTTCAATTGTAAATTAAACACAGTATTAAAAAAGAACAATAGATTATTAGTGAATAAGATTGATGATAAATTTAATAAGTATATAAAGTTAGGTAAAGATCCGACTGCTGCCGGTGATGTAAGAAGCGTGGTGTATAAAATTGACTGTGCCGACTGTGAATCCACCTATATAGGTGAGACTTATCGACCTTTAAAAAATAGAGAAGCTGAGCATAAGCGTTACATAGCGAAAGGGGACACAGCCTCCCCGATTGCGGTCCATGTGATGGAAACTGGGCACTCCTTTAATTTTGATAATATTAAAATTGTTGATAACGAACCGTCTACTTTTCGTAGACGGTTTTCGAAAATGTTACATATCCATTATTTTGATGGCACGCTTAATAGAGCGGAGGATACGTGCCACCTCAAAGCAAGTTATAAGAATGTGATTTCTAATTTAAAGTGGCAAATAGTTAATTATAATTTATAATAAAATGTTTTTGTCTATCATGTGAGCACGAAGGCTGAGTAGCAGTAGCGTAGTACGCGGGTTGCATCAGCTGAGAGAAGGTGGTATACCGCTTCGCGCTCTCTATCATAGCCAACATATGTTTAATGCTGATTGGCTGGCGGGGCGAAGCGGCACATCCCAGTGGAAGGACTGAGAGTCCGGGTTGCTGGGCGACGTTGCCATACTGTATTGATAGCCAATACGGTCATGGAAGGAACGTTTGAATTTGCCTCGCGGGCTCTCGATCGTACTACATGGTTTGAAATTTTGCCACCTTCTCATGCTTATGTGAGTTGGGTATGTCAGCCTGTGTTTCGGATCTTTGACTCACAGAGTAATTTGATTATATATAGTTTAAGTCTTAAGAGTGTGTGTGTTGCCTATTTATATGGAATTGTAGCGCTGAAAAATCAGTCGTTGATCGTCCTTCGCCGGTGTCGTTCTACCATCTTTCGACACCGGCACTGTGTGCCGTTAGTTGATCAAGTTAAAAAAGTAAGGTTATTTTATTAATGTTTAATTTTTGATATTAATTTTTGTGTTATTCTCCAGCTGGTTTTCCTACTTTCCAGCTCCGTAATTGCGTTCTATGTCAGAACAAATGTAATGTAATAATTTTTAAGTATTTATATTTTTTTTAAATATTTTTGTTGCGCTTTAATAATGTTATAATTTTACTTATTGTACAATAACTTTTGGCTTTAGCCCTGATGAGGAGTTGTATCAACTGGAAACGTTGACGAAAATAAAACACGTTGCTCGAAGAGATGCATAGTTGTCTTTTTATATATTAATTAAAGCATATTTACATATTATTTATTTTAAAATAATTCCATTTGTTCGATGCATATTCGCTACAGCCGATTCACGCGCTGAATCTGCTCCGCGTTCACTTTGTTTTCCGGCATTGAGTGGATTGCACGCGATCACACCGAAACTGCATCTGAATAACAGTGAATTGAAAATAATTGTTCAATGTTTTTAAATAGGGCTGTAAAGTGTTGTGTTTACTATGACCAGTTGTTTATTTAGTAAGTAACATACAAAGGACCCCGCACAAAATGATAGAAAATGAGGTCCCGATTAAATCGGCTGCAACTTTGATAAGTTGTAGTTGATGGTCTCCTGAACAATAGTCTTGCTGGGCACAACTCGGAAAAATGATGAGATTTTGAGCAAATCGTGATTAAATAAGCTGTTTCTGAGTAGGTTAGAATGGTCGGCTATGAACATAAACAAATAACTATACTTACAGAATGCGCTCTGTACATAACTATATCTATACCGACAAGAAGAATAGAACTTAGTGCGTTGAGCGATTATTATAAGCGGAGACTACATGGAACGCGTCTTAGACTAAACACGATCACTACGTATCAATGGGGCGTCTAAGTACGAAGAGAGCCCGATTACGCACTCCAGGTGGTGCGCTCTGTAGTTTTTCAACAGAACTTGTGTACCAGGTGCTGGGAAGGCGTCTAGGTAAACAGAGTCATCGATTACGCACTCCAGGTGGCGCGCTCCGTAGTTTTTCAACAGAACTTACTCACCAGGTGCCGAAAAGGCGTCTAGGTAAACAGGGACGCCGATTACGCACTCCAAATGGTAAGCTCCATAGGTTTTCGACAGAACTTGAGCACCATGTTCCCGGAAGGTATCTAGCTAAATAGGGACGCCGATTACGCACTCCAAATGGTACGCTCCATAAGTTTTCGACAAAACTTGCGTACCATGTAAAAATACAAGATAAAATACAAGATTTTGCGGCAGACTACTTTTGTTTGTGAGATTGGTCACGCAGAAAATTCGAGATGAATTGCGAGATGAAATGTGAGACTATTCAACAAACTAGTTTTATCTGTACGATTGCTCTTGTGAAAATTCGATAACTAAATACGAGAATTTTGAGCAGACTACCTCTGCCTCTGTCTGATAAAAAAGGCCAGATAAAATGCGAGAAAAATAAAATAAAAACGCTCTTACCGCCTAATGATTTACACATTTGCTTTTAGTAGAGAATAAGGAAATTGGGATCCTCATTTTCATGCGTTGCAATAAATATTAACATGCAAATACTCTTACCGCCAAATTATTTAATCATACGATTTTGGTAGAGCAGCAAGAAAACCGGGATTCCAACTTTCATGCGCTCCAAAAAAATGAAATCCATTATATGTACAACATCTATAATATCAAATGGTACGTCGATATAATTTCCTTACGTGCAAAGAATTTCAGGATCTCGACTTCTCTGTATCGCCCTACTTATTTGTGAATAAAAAAAATAGAATTCTAATTGTTATCACATAAAAGAACGTAATATCGTTTCGTGCAGCGCTCAAAAATTGGGATCCTGAATTCGTTGCTACTATACTAAAAGCAATTGTCTAAATCGTCAGCGATCAGGAAACAACAATATTGTTTCATAATCGCATCGCAAGAAAATCGTGATCTTCACTTTCTTGCAACTGCAGGAAACATAGAATACCATTGGCTTGGCGTGTGAAAGAAAAGCATCCATTTCTTAGAGTCATGAAAAAATTCAATTGTGAAAAAGATTTCATTACATTGAATGACAACCACACTCCTGATTGCGTCGAACCACTGGTAAATACGAAGAATCAGGTCCCGAAGTTCTACAAATGCAAATATATTCGAAGTTCAAACCACAAGGAAATCGAAAAAGTGATTAATTACAAAATTATCCCAAAAAGTATCCGAAAAGAATCCCCAAAAGTATCCCAAACAGAATTCTAAAAAGAATCTCAGAAAGTATCCCAAAATGTATCCAGCAAAGTATTCAAAAATCATCTGAAAAATGATCCCAAAAAGTTTCCCAAAAAGTATCCGAAAAAGTATCCCAAATAGTATCCCAAAAAGCATCAACAAAAGTATCCCAAAAAGTATCGCCAAAAGTATCCAAGAGTATACCAAATGAATCCCCCAAAAAGTTTTCAAAAGTATCCCAAATAGTATCCCAAAAAGCATCGACAAAAGTATCCCAAAAAGTATCGCCAAAAGTATCCCAAAGAGTATACCAAATGAATCCCCCAAAAAGTATTCAAAAGTATCCCAAATAGTACCCCAAAAATTATCCCAAATAGTATCCCAAAAAGTATTCCAAAAGTATCCCCAAAAGTATTCCAAAAGTATCCACAAAAGTATCCGAAACAGAATTCTAAAAAGAATCTCAGAAAATATCCCAAAAAGTATCTCAAAAAATATCCCCAAATGTATCCCAAAATGTATCCAACCCAATATTCCAAAAGTATCCTGAAAAGTTTCCCAACAGTTCCCAAAAAGTATCCCAAACCAATTTGTAGAAGAGTCTTTCCTTCTATCTAGCATTTTCGGCAAGACGAATCGCAGAGATGCACATATTTTATTGAAAATCTATGGAGCGCAGCACCTGCAGTGCGTAATCGGCGATCCTATCTACCTAGACACCTTTCCGGTACCTCCCATATAGCACCCAATACTCAGGAAATATCGCTGGAATGTTACTTTGGTAAGTAAAGTAGAATCAATTATGTTGCGGGAAGGTTACGTAACCAGCTGGCCACGGTCAGGCAACATTGCTGCGAAGTGGAATATTCGTTTTAATATTACATTGATTCGATCGGTATTCCGGACCCATCCGTAGAAAGTAATATTACAGTAATATTGTAGGAAGCTTATTCTACGTTCCCAGAACATTAATATATTACAAATTTTTTTTTTCGATTTTTTCGAAAAAATGTTTTTCCTATTGAAATAATACAGCAATTTTATGGCAACATTGCACAATATTATCACAACGTTACTGGAATATAATATCTTACAAAGGGATCGAAGAAAAATGTTTAAAATAATTTTCTCCGGTCGGGATTTGAACCCAACTCCTTTCGCTCATTTTTCTTTGATCCCTTTGTAAGATATTATATTCCAGTAACGTTGTGATAACACTGTACAATGTTACCATAACATTGCTGTATTATTTCAATAAGGAAAAAATTTTTCGAAAAAATCGAAAAAAAAAATGTATAATATATTAATGTTCTGGGAACGTAGAATAAGCTTCCTACAATATTACTGTAATATTACTTTCCACGAATGGGTCCGGAATACCGATCGAATCAATGTTATATTAAAACGGACATTCCACTTCGAAGCAATGTTGCCTGACCGTAGCCAGCTCGTTACGTAACCTTCCCGCAACATAATTAATCCTACTTTACTTACCAAAGTAACATTCCAGCAATATTCCCAGAGTATTCGGTGCTATATGGGCTTGTGCGCGGAATCGGTGATTCTATTCACCTAGACACTTTGCCGGCAACTTGTGCACATAATTTGTCGAAAAGCTATGGAGCGCACTACCTGATGTGCGTAATTGGCGATCCTGTTCCCCTGGACACTTTTCCGATACCTGGTACACGAATTCTGCCGAAAAGTTATAGAGCGCACCACCTGGAGTGCGTAATCGGCGACCCTGTACCCCTGGATAACTTCCCGGTATCTGGTGTTCACGTTTTACCGAAAAGTTATTGTTTGTGCGGGAGTTAAGAAATAGGCGTGGTTTATCGGGAAATGCTGGTTTATTCAAATGCACTGAAGTATTGACATGGTGTTGACACGTTTTATGTTGACACACGACTGGGACAGCCGGGGAAAGCGCGTCGGGCATCGTCGGGCCCGCGCGCGTTGAGGACTGAGGAAGAGGAGGGGGTCGCGTCCGCTTTTCCGCCATCACCTCCGATCGACAACGTTGGAGTTGTTCCGATGGGGAGAACGGGCGCTTTTCCGCCATGGTTTTTCTCGTCGTGGGTTCGTTGCGGGCTTCCTCGCGACCGTTCCCGCTGTTGTTCGATATATCCCGACGGTACACCTTTTATGCCGTGTGCACGAGTGCGTGCTTATTGTTTGTGCGGGAGTTAAGAAATAGGCGTGGTTTATCGGGAAATGCTGGTTTATTCAAATGCACTGAAGTATTGATATGGTGTTGACACGTTTTATGTTGGCACACGACTGGGACAGCCGGGGAAAGCGCGTCGCTGGGGGCCCGTGTCGTAGAGAGGGAAGTTTCCCTGAGTGTCCTCTCGGTGGCGTGCGCGTGCTTAGTCGAAGAGGGGCGCGAGGCTCAAACAGTTATCGAGCGTACTACCTGGAGTGCGTAATCGGCGACTCTGTTTACCTAGATGCCTTCCTGGCACCTCGTGCGCAAGTTCTATCGAAAAACTATGTAGCACACCACCTAGACTCTGTAATCGGACTTTCTTCGTACTAAGACGCCCCGTTGATACGGAGTGCTCGTGTTTAGTCTAATCTAGTCTCCGCTTGTAATAATCGCTCAGCGCACTAAGTTCTATTCTTCTTGTCGGTATAGATATACTTATGTATAAAGCGCGTTCTATAACTATAGTTATTTGTTTATATTCATAGCCGACCATTCTAATCTAAAATTCCATTCTAATCTAAAAAAACGACTTATTCAATCGCGATTTTCTCAAAATCTAGTCATTTTTCCGAGTTGTGCTCAGCAAGACTTTTGTTCAGGAGACCATCAACTACAACTTATCAAAGTTGCAGCCGATTTGACAGGGACCTCATTTTCTATCATTTTGTGCGGGATCCTTTATTAAATTTTTATGTCCTAATTTTTTAATTAAATTGATTTTTCTTAATGAAACAATTTATGTTCACAAAAATGAGATATTCAATACACTTGTGGGTTTTGGCTCACAAATATATAAATCTTTTTTCCTTTCAGAACATAGATGGTATATGAGACCCCTAAAATATGGATTTGCCGCCAGTGATCTTAACCCATTAACGACCAAAAGGTCTGGTTGTTTTGTTAATTTTCGATACGATTTTTTTTGTAGTTATTGGCCTTAGAAAAATTTTGCAAACACGTGTTTCGATGTAAAATTTAATGCCCTTTTAGAAACCGGGATTAAAATGATGATTCAAAAAATTTTAGGATATTGTATGATCAATTTTAAGACATTTTGGTTCCTTAGACTTTCCTTTAAACTCAATAGTTTCCAAGAAAAAAAATGAGTTGTTTTTTATAATTTTTTTTTTTTTTTTTGGATTTGGCTTGGATGATTTTGTTGGAAGGAATAGTTCAAAAATCCCACCAAAATTTCTTGAGATACTTTGATAGTCCTAATAACTCCTGATAATATTTATATCATGATTCCATCACGGTAATTTTGCTAAAAAAAATCGCAAATTTTATTTTTTGCGATATTTATTTGTTTAATTGGCTATAATTCTGAGCCCAGATTCTGAAAGGGCATTACATGTCACGTCGATACACGTGTTTGCAAAATTTTTCTATGGCCTATAACTACGTAAAAAATCGTGTCGACAATCACAGAAAAAATCAGGCCTATTGGTCGTTAATGGGTTAAGCTGTATTAGTATTTTGTAGAAACAATATCAAAATAGACTCGATAATTATTTTGGAAAACCATGCCAGATATACCATAGCAATTTTGAAGATTAGTACTTGAACCAGTTTTGTTTTTTTCAATTTTGAAATTTTATATTTTTAAAAAATTCATAACTGGTTCAACCATTAATCTTCAAAATTGCTATGGTATATCTGGCATGGTTTTCCAAAATAATTATCGAGTCTATTTTGATATTGTTTCTACAAAATACAAATACAGCTTAACCCATTAACGACCAAAAGGCCGAATACTCCTCAAGATTACTGGCGGCAAATCCATATTTTTGGGGTCTCGTATATCTTTTGTCTTCTGAAAGATTAAAAGATCTGTTTATTTGTGAGCTAAGACTGTCGGAATAAAAATCTTCATCGGCGTTAAACAGTAGTGGAAGTACAGAGAAGAATTCATATACGTATTTAGAAACTAAAATTCCAATGTAACCGTAGAATAACTATTATCCACGCTTTATTACGAAATGAGGCTTACTCTGCTGTAAAACAGCAGTTAGTTTGTAGTAAAACAACAGTTATCTGCAGTAAAACAGTAGTTATTCAGGAGTAAAGCATCGGTTAATTTGCATAAATTAACCGATTTGATTATGATTTGAATCTCGCGCGCGTTAACCAATTATTAATAAGAGGGCGCGTCGATATAGTGTGATACATTGTACGATCACGTGTGAGGCCGCAATTGGCCATAGTAAGAGTTATAGAGGAAATTGTATGAGAGCGAGCGAGGTAGCAATAGACGCCGTAGCCGCGAAGACGCCGGGCGTAACAGGTAGTAGGGGCAGTACCCAATGGATAGCGATAGAACCCGCAGACCGTATTTAATTAACATATATTTAGATGCCCGGTCCGTCGATTTCTCCTTTCCTGGGTTGCTCGGCTATATTTGTGGACTCCACGCTCAGCTGCGAACTATGCAAAGGAGATAAAGAATTCGCGAAAGAATAACAATTTGTTTAAATAAATTATACTAGCGTTTATTCAATCAATTTTTGCACGACTGGCCACTTGATAAAGTTCCACACGCGGACTGACTTTTACGACGACTGGTTGACGCGGGCTGGCGAAGCGAACTTGGCTAAGTAATTATTAGCTTTTACAGGGCAAGTCTGGTTCTGCTCTTCCTCTCACACAGCGATATCTTATTCCTTCTGAAAATGCCCGAAAATCGCGACTACTACTTCGAAAATACGTAAAACAATGGATGGAGTTATCATGGCTTATGAATGCGTGTAACTGCTTTTCGACTCCTGGTCAGATCCGTAGGCTTGCCCATTCAATACTCACTCGCTTTTTTTATAAGTTTTGAAGGAATTTCCACCTTCCCGGCTTGCCAAAAGTTAATTCGCCGATCTGACTATTGTTTTAGTATTTAGTAGGGGATAACTGTTTAGGTTTGCCCATGAGAGGTTCAGATAGATGATTATAACTGGATTAGTGATTAAATGTATTTAGATGAGTGTGTAAACAATATGATTTTATCCCTCGGTGATTTTTTAATATTCTTTCATTGACTTATATCGATCTCTCCGAGGCAGTCTCTGTCAACGAAAGAATATTGGATTAGTGATTTTTTAAGTAGAAGTTTTGTTGGCTCTGGATATCGATTTAATCCTTGGGCTGCTCTCTTGGCGCGCTGCAGTAGAAGGTAAAATCTATGTTAAAATGCAGTATAGCGTATCACTTGTAATTTTTCCAAACTGATTTATCACTGTATTAAGGGGCTAGAGCTGATAAGTTGACTTTTATCGATGGTAGAATTAAGGAGGGATAACATTGGATTTCTTGTTAATTAATTTACCACCATCGAGCGATAAAAGCATTAGAAGAACATTGGATTTCGTTTAGGCTCCGAGCCGAGCGGAAAAGGAAAGAAATGATAGAAACGATCCGCAGACACGTGCTCAAAGAAACGTATTCGCAGAGTTTTCCTGTAAATTTTTAGTACAGGATAGAAAAAATGGAATAAAAATTTGAGCTTCTGGTAACAAAGAAGCTCCGCCAGAAAATATTATATATTTACAAAATACAAGAGTGTGCCATTGAACACGAAGATGCATAGATGCAGTGCTTGTTCAAAAATCAGAAGGGATCCCTATATACAGAGTATGGGTAGGGGTACGGGTGACCATGTAGACACGGCCTACTCCGCGGCGCCAGTTCGCAGCGATTGCGAACGGCTGGTTATGCCGATTTACGCCTTCGCTTGAGTACGCGCTTACGCTGATTGTCTGCTGCTACGGTATACACATGGTTGACTCGGGCTATTCCTTTGCTCCTGCAGGTAGTGTCCAGGCGAGCATTAGTGTTGATATAATTATGGTTTTTATCTTTCCAAAGACTGTGTTGAATGAGATGGAGTCAAGTAAAAAATGCAAGTTAATATATATGCTTCATGTGTAGTCATTTATTGTACATACAATGTGGAAAAAGGTAACTTTGCGCTTAGTCATATAATAAAAGTAATTTTTAATGCAAAGTAAAATTTTACTGATTGTACAAATTTTTGCAGTTGAGCTTAACCTAAATTACAAAAAATTATATAATTAATGTAATTATTAATTAAATTGTTTAATTTTCTTTCGCAAAAATTGGTCTAATTATATGATTTTAAAAAATTCGTTAATTGATGATCACTAACTTGTTTATATAGTGCAAACATGACGGTTTTTGTGTATAAACATAACATTACAATAACCGAAATTAGATAACTATATTATTGAAGAACAATAATCTTTATGTTATTCGCAAACATATAATTAAAATCAAATTTACAAAACGGTCTACAATTTCATTTTTAAATATTTTTAATAATTAAAATGATAATTGAAATGCTGTTATTAAATTTATTTAAATTTACATTTCTATATAAAACAATATGTACAGACTATGTATAGGTTATGATCATATAAGTTTAAGCATTAGATAGAATTAAAATAAAATAAAATAAAAATAAAAAATGCATTTGCTAAATATTTATACGTATTTACAACTCTACTTATCATTTATTCAATATAAACTTTTACGATGGACGAATGAAGTGACTGGGTTAGTTATTTAATAGGATATAATTTATGTCAAAATATTCGTAATTGGTGGATAAATGGAGTAATATGCTGTATAAATCGGTTCGAGCGATCACGTACGGTGCGCATTCTTCAAGCATCGTAGTATCGTTGATTGATTATACCGTGTGTAAGATGGTTTCGTGTACTTTCTCATCGCTGTAAAACTTCAACGGTAATCTGAAAATATAAAAAATAAAATAAAATTTTGGAATATGAAACTGGAATTCGTCGATCTCTCCAAAGCAGTAAAAAGCTAAAATTAATTAAAAACCTTAATTATCAAAACAAATTGATTTCATCAAATCAATTAGACAGTGAGAACGAATATGTAATAGTGAGAATTATCACAACAACGTGAGTGATTTATGAACAACTACAATATTTACTAAAACATAGCAATATCACAATAATCTTTTTATAATTAATTAATATTCCAAATTATCCTGGTAGAGCATCAGTGAGCAACATTTTTTCCCAAAATTCACTAGAATGATTGTAAAAGCGAAAGAATATTGTGTATAAGTTGACGTAATAATGGTCAGACAAAAAGAAATATGTCGATACATTTATTGACAAAAAAAACCAAAGAAGTGCCATTTGAGTGCAGCAAGAATCGTTTAATACAAATTTCGATAAATATTAGATAAATGCGTGTGAATAGTCCGATAACAACGAGGTTCGTAATACCACCAGTATCGTAGTATACCTATTATGCAACGGGTACGGAAAGGGTTTATTTATGAAACGAGTGATTCAGTACTGGCCAATGGCGAGTGTTGTAACGAGTTTTGTAAAAAAATGCTTTACGTACCAGCTCCATACGGTATTTTGTGGCACGAGGGCCTAAAAACAAATAACGAAATCAAAATTTGTTTTTTTTTTATTATAGCCTACTCTACTTTTCTATATAAGTCTTATATAGCTTATTCTACTGCCCCATACCATATAGTGGTACCGGTAAACGAGGTTATAGTCAGGATGCATGTGCATCACATCGAAATAGTAATCACATCGAATAGAATAGTAGTCCTTATGCATCTCGACTGCATCTATAGTTTAGCTACACAATGTATCCATAGATTGTGTTCAGTGGAATCTGAACTAATTGAGCTTCGACGTTATAAGACACTTAAGTATATACATACAGGTGTATGTAAACATAAAGGTGTCGGGCTTGAACACGGGGCCTCCGGGTTATGACCTCCAACACTTTACGTACTGAACCGGCTCCGCGCTATAAGTCAAGATTTGTAAGTTAGAGTGGCATAAAATAACTTTAATAAGAAAATTATTTCCGAAACGTCCCGAAAAATCTGCAATATTTTGTATTGGCTTCCGCTGAATATTATACCTATTATTACCCTGTTTGAAAATTGAGGCACTTCTTCGCAGAATCTGTTGAAATTTCTGCTCATCTATTAATTTGAGGTTATAAACTATAAGAGAGAGAGAGGGGTTGGGAGAAAGAGAGAGAGAGGAAGGGAGGGAGGTAGAGGTAGAGAGAGAGAGAGAGAGAGAGGCAAAGAGAGAGAGAGAGAGAAAGTTTATGCGTACGCGCAGCGCACATCTGATGCATGTATACAGCTGCTCAGTATATATAGCTATACCCTCGAGTCTTCATACGTTGTACTCAGAGTGTAGTTTATATAGGCATAATTGCAGTGCGGAAAGGTCTGAATAAATAGTATATTATGCACCTAGGGAGTAAAAATAAAGAATGTCTCAAATCGCATGTAATTATCGCCCGAGCCGAAGGCGAGGGTGATAAATATGCGATTTGATGCATTCTTTATTTACTCCCATGGTGCATATACGATTTTTTTTCACGCACAACCTTAAAACGCCAACTGTCTATTCCATTCCAGGGAATAAAGTTGGCACTTTATGGTTGGGTGTGAAAAAAATAATAATTAAATAACGATAATCGCGCATTAAATTATACAATGTTATATTGATATAAAAAGTCGATAACTCCTATTGTTGAATTCGTGAAGTTGAGGTTAAGTCATAGGATAACTCAGTATATGAAGCCCTCAACAAAATCTGGGCCGAATATGAACATTTATCATAATAGATAGTGTTTTACAATTCTGGACAGACGGTGTTTCCAAACCCATATTTTATACTCAATTTTCGAGCTGGGTACCTTGATAGAGATTTCTGATAAAAAATTTCCAAGTTCGACTAGTTATTTCGGTAATAATTACCGAATTCTACTTCGCGACAAACTTGGCGCAAACACACGCGCGCCGGAACTACCCCTCGTATCTGTTAGCTCGCAATACCCAAACACAACCTCCAAATCTGAATTTTGAAGCCGAGAAAATGGGAAAATGAGGGGAATAACAGAAAGCGAGGAGCAGAGTGTATAGTTGCGCGGAGCGCGCTTGTATATATATATATATATATATATATATACACGACTCGTGCTCTTCCCCCACTACGCGTGCGCTAGGCTGATTTCGGTCGTTTTTGCCGATATTCACGTGCGTTTTTCTACCATTTGGAAGCATTTTACCAGACTAAAGTGTATGGACGATTTTGTAGAGTGAAACGTCAACTTTTAAAGACTGTTTTTACAATTAATGTAAAACTTTTTTCGCGGCGTCACGAAATTGTTAAAATTCGACTAAAAAAACAAACCGCAATTACACAAAAAGCAATGGTCTTGTGGCATTGACTTTTTACCTGGTTAAAGTACGTACAAAAATCTTTCTTTAACCGAAATTTCGACTCTAAAACTTAAAAAATGGCGGACTTGCGCATTTTCAAAAAAAAAATCGGTGAATTTTCCCGTTTTTCCTCATTTTCTTGGTTTTTAATTATCTGATCTACTTTTCCAATAACTCATTTTGTTCATAATTTAATGCTCTATAAGTTGTCGGTTGACACTTTTATGGTGACTCTGATACTTTCCGAGTTAAGGGGTTATGACAGTGTTAAAATTTTAAAAATATTAATTTTTTTTATTCACTTTTTTCACAATTAATAGTCCGTAGAATATGGTCCTGAAAGCCGTTTTTTGCTAAAAAAATTTGCCTTAAATAAAATCCGTAAAATTAATTTTTCTATGTGTGATTTTATGTTAATAAACTCAATGCGTTAAAGTAAAGGCATTCAACAAATTTGAATTTGCCACTCGAACAGATTGTACCTCACAGAGTCCGGTCGAGAATGAAGATTACTATTTGATCGGTATAGTAGAATTTTCTGTAAAGCAGCAGAAAGCAGCCAAACAGCTGTTTATCATCCAAGACACTAGATCAGTGCAGTTAGTCTGCTAGCTGCTGTAGCAATGCTTATAACCTTAGTGGTGTTGCAAAAGTGCAAGAGCTTCTGCAGAGTAGAAAAATTATTCAGATAAGTATTGGAAACTAATTATTAATAATTGTGTTCATAATGAGCTTTTTCTTTGTTGGTTTATTTTTTGCTTTTAGGTATACGGGTGCAATCCAGCAAGATAGGAGTTTATATTGACTGTCTGGAGTATTATTTTGCATACTTTTTAACAACTTGAAGTGTATTTAATAATGGTAAGTATTGCATGTAATTGTAATTCATAAACATAACTTGATTATGAATAGCTAACGATAATTTTTATTTTATTTCCAACTTCTAAATGCTATTATCACAGAGCATGATATGCGCATACCACCAAATATACTTTATTGTATGTATATTTGAGTATAGCTGAATTCATTTGTATGATTTACATTATAAACTTTAAATGCCTTTTACTCAAATTTAGTTTTTTCATGCTTTTGATGTATTTGCCGCAGCTTTCTGAAGGAACCGTAACATCAATCCGGATGAACCAAAGTGGAAAACCTTCCTAATGAGTACGGTCACAAACTGAGTGGAGCAGAATTGGCAAAAATAAGTTCAAAGTGAATGTTACGTATGTTTACATATGTAACATTCACTATAATTATTAATATTGTCAATATATGTTTAATTAATTATATTAATTTTGTGTTTTTCAGGAATCTGTTCCACTTAGTCTGAGACCAGACTCATAAGGAAGATTTGGCATTTTGATTCATTAGAATTGATGGTACGGTTCCATCAGAACCATGCGGCAAGCAAACAAAAGTGATGAAAATCATGATTTTTGGTAAGCAATTCCTTTAATTTTTTAAATGTTACACTCACTTTTTGCATATTATTTATGCATAAAAGTGATGTATAATACTTTTATTTGAAAGCAAAAATATAGTTTTTAGAGCACTTATATATCTATTAATTTTTTACAACACTAACAATTTTTCATTTTTTTCAGGTTTTAACACTGTCATAACCCCTTAAAAGCAAAGAACAGAAAAAACATGAATTTTTTTAATGTCTTTTGTTTATGACAATTAATTGATAAAAATCCTCGAGTTAAGGGGTTATGACAGGGTTAACGCTCGAAAAAAAGATTTTTATTGTAAAGCTGTGAAAATGTCATTATTTATGCAATCATAATGGAACTTCTTTTATTGTAAAGTGTGCATTCAGGCCTTCAATTTAAGCTATTGAACTTTTAAAAGTATTGATTTTTCATCTTTCAAATCTATTATTAATAGGACACGTTTTTTACTGAAGTTTTTTTACGGCGCGCACAATTTTAAGCGTTTGGGTTAACGAAATTAAATTTTTAATATCTCATTTTACTCCTTGAAACCTGCACTAAAACTTAAGTGCAGCACTTTTTTAATAAACATTTTTTTTCATTTTTTCAAACAAGTTTATTGATTTTCAAATTTGTTTTTCAAATTTGTTTGAAAAAATGAGATATTAAAAATTTTATTTCGTTAACCCAAACGCTTAGAATTGTGCACGCCGCAAAAATACTTCAGTGAAAAACATCTCTTATTAGTGATAGACTAGCAAATATCACTGGCTTCCCTTGCGATATGCAGTACAATTTATAAAAAATAATGAACGATGAATCTTCATAAAATTCAATTAAAAAAGGGTTGAAAAATTTGAAAAAATAAAAAATTTAACTAATTTATAAATTAATAAGTTTTATCGATTTCTATTATATTTAATTGTTTGATTATTTGATCAAAAAACACAGTTCCCACGAATATCATATAACATTATATGAAAAATGGAATAACTCGCCTCCGTTTTTTTATCGCTAAAATGGAGATTTTGAAAAATTTCCTTTTACGAATTTTCGAAATTTTAGGTCATCTTCAAAAGCTGATATCTCAAAAACTAATTGGGCCAGGTCAACTTGTTTTATATGATACGAAGCGCATTAATGCAAAGAATTTATATTGTCTCAATATAAATTTTTACCATCAGTTTTGTCAGAATCGGGGATTCTTTATAGGTGTGATTTTTACCATTTTATTCTCTTAATTTAATGTAGATAAATAGTTAGATGTAGATTTGTGAGATGACAAATCAATACTTTTAAGAATTCAATAGTTTACATCGAAGGCCTGAATTCACGCTTTAAAATAAAAGAAGTTCCATTATCATTGCATAAATAATGACGTTTTTACAGCGTTCTAAAAAAAATTTTTTTTCGACTGTTAACCCTGCCATAACCCCGTAATACTATTTTTCCTTTATTCTACGTACAATTTGCCACCGAACTGCGGTGGTCCCTGGTAAAAAAAAAGACGGAAAAAAACTATATTGCTTGGCCTAGATTTGTAATTTGATCGTATATCAAACTATCTGAATCTTTTTTCTAATCTATTGTCGTTCTTGTTATCAATTAATCTCTTTCTCTTTTGTTTTCTGTATAAGTAGGATTTGATTTATCAAATTCGATTCTTTTCAGTTTCATAAGGTCACAATTTTTATCATAATAATTTTTATAACACCTTTTTTTACCAGAATTTAAAAAATTTAAATTACAATAACTTTGAATATTATACTATCGTGCATGTATAGAACCAGATAAAACTAAATTCATTTTCATTGTTACTTAAATTAAATCTGGCTAAAGATTTACGAAGTTTGCTCTTAAAACTGAAAAACAAACCAAATATAAAGATCGCGATTGTTACTTTAATTGAATCTGACCTGTAATCAAAAAAATTTATGAAGTTTGCCCTTAAAACTGAAAAGCAGACCGAATATATACCATTCATTGATATATACAATTCATACAAGTATTTTTATTCCTAATTTTATATGCATCCGATTCGTCGCCTACAATGAATGGCTCTATATATTCCCAATTTTTAAAAACGTATTTTACATTTTTAGCCCTAATTTTCATATAATCTTCTTCAATTTTAAACAAAAATCAGAGAAATTGCCATATCCTAAGATTTTTTTGTATTCAAACATTGTATTAAAAGTTTATAAGTTTATTGTATTATAAGTTTATAAATAAGGCGAGCTTCATTTTCTCCAAATATAATGATAAATCTATGAATTTATTGTAGATGTTTTAAAATTTATTTAGATAGTAACGCTAACCAATTTTAAATCTTGATTTACAATTTTATAATTAACGCGACAAAATTTAAATACAAATAGTACATTACGATATATGTGACCTAAGTGGTCCATTATTGCACGGCGAGTAAATAGCTGATATTCACGCCGTGTGATAGGTCACTTAGGTCACCAGTATCGTATAGAATTTTATAGCACAGCCTACGTAAATCCGCAGTCACGATTATTCGTGATATAAGCAGTCGATTAGTTCACCGTTAAGGGGTTATGCCTGAGTTAAAGTCGTCAAAAAATCGATTTTTTTTTTATTGACTTTTTTCATAGGAAATTGTCTGTAGAATACGATGCTGAAGTCCCTTTTGCCCAAAAAAAATTGGGTAGAAAGCTACAGACCAAAAACTGAAGGCGTGCGAATAGCTTATTTTTAAAAAATCGTAATTTTC
Source organism: Philotrypesis tridentata (assembly GCA_018906965.1). Taxonomy (NCBI): domain Eukaryota; kingdom Metazoa; phylum Arthropoda; class Insecta; order Hymenoptera; family Pteromalidae; genus Philotrypesis; species Philotrypesis tridentata. Next base: position 54,003 of record JACCIB010000440.1, on the reverse strand, counting down.
GCGTTTTTATTTGTCAGTGCTGTGTTACTGAACATGATTATTTTTCGAGCTTTTAATGCTTCTCATGCATAATATTTGTATGTAAAATACAATAAAAATATCTATTATGCAATTAAAATCCGTTAAAAGATATTAATAAAATGAGCAAAATTATGCAATATTAAAAATTTGCAAATTGCTTATTTCCACATTTTCCTCTTTTTTGTTTATTTAAATTAATAATTTATTTTTAAAAAAGCATTTGATTATTTATTATGCTTTATAAAAAATTAATTAGACGCAAATATTCGTCAATGAATAAAATTATGCAAAAAACGAATTTTGAATTTGGCGCTTACCGACGGGGCCGCGCGATATTCTTTCGAAAAGGCTATTCATCTAGTAACCTGTTTTACCGTATGATTGAGAATTCAAGAGCGCAAAAACACTTGCTTTGAATTTTCATATCAACTTTTATTCTGCATTGCTCAATATTATTAAATAATTTATTTTATAATATTGATAGCATTTGTGGTTAAAAAGTAGAGTAAGTGAGAGTGATTTGTGATCAAGATGAGTCCAGACTCAAGATATAGAGTTTCAGGATCATCTGACAGAAAAAGAAGATTTGGAAGAAGAAAGAGAAGACCCAAGATTTTTCATCAAAAACAGCAATGGGAAGTTTCGACAACAGCACCAGCACCAGCATCAGCATCAACATCTATACAACAAGAACGAGCAACACCAATCACTTCAGCATCACCTACGCCTGATACAGTTCCTTCAACGTCCAGGGAATGGAGTTCAAGATCTGCTGCGCAAGCTTTACCAGGTACCTCAACATCAGTACCGCCAGAAATTCCTGTGTCTAGGTCTAGACAAAAATTAAAATCAATTTATGTAGAACCGAGTGGAATTCAGAATAGAATCTTTGACATTTCTTTGCTTCTGCCAGGATTACAGGAGTTTCTGGCTTGTAAAGCTTGTGGCGGATGCATCAAATTTGATGAAGTTGATGTACGAGGTCTTGGTAGCAAGCTATCCATCACCTGTACATCATGTAACGCAGTTGCTTTCATCGACTCCAGCAGAAAAGTTGGAAAACAAAGTAACGCTTATGACTACACTCAACACTTGAAGCACGACGAGCCAAAAGAAAGAGAAGTCATCAGGATGATGACTTCTACAGAGCTGGTGCTTATTAAACACACATACACACATTACACACATAACCAAATACTTATACACCATACACAACCTCACTTGTAAACAAACAACATAATTTACAACACAAACACTAAAAAACACTGAAACACATTCACAATTTTTTTCTGTTTTTTTTCACTTTTGTTTTCCTTTTTTTTTTAATTTTTTTCATTAAACACTTTTCACACACACATCACACATGTCACAGCATCAGCTCTGTAGAAAACAGTCTAGCTGAAAAGTAGGTCAGAGAGCAAGCTAAACAGCTGATTGGAGCTGTCTGCTTGCTTTCTGCCTCCTTAGCTCACCTGATGGACTATTTTCTCTAACCTCTCAACTACATGAACTTGATATGATGATGATAGTTCTACTCTTCTGTTCATCACATGTAAGTATAGAAACTTATTTATTTACAATAAAAGCATTTTTATAGCTTAATTATAAAAATGTTTCAAATTTAGAAAAATTACCTTTTTTTAATGATTTTTCATTTTGTTTCATTTCAGAGGACTGGACACGAATAAAATTTTTGGATTACCCTCAAACTTGACAAAGATGACCAGGATACGTATATCTTTGACTTAAATAAGGTCCAGGTGTGAAGAAAAATTGTAAGTATATTTTATATCATTAAATGTCAAGTTAAACTTTAAATGCTTTTTTCTCAAGTTTTGAATTTTTCTCATCTTAGGTCAGTTACCGCATGATTTCTCAAGAACCAATGGACCAATCAACCTGAAATTTTTTGGAGAACTCCAGGAGGCCTTTCTTCACTGCTTGAACGGAACAGAATTTGCAAAGATAAGTCAAAAGTGAATGTTATGTATCTAAACATACGTAACATTCACTATAATTACATATATTATAACTTATACGTTGCTAAAATTAAAAATTTTTATTTTTCAGTAATTTCCTGCGTTCAAGCTGAGGAGAAGGCAATTTAGAAGATTTTCCATCCAGTTTGGAAATAATTCATCAACCAGAACTTGAAAATTCATGCGGCAAAGGAAAAAATATGCAGAAATTTAGTACTGCATACATGGAACTATTTACATAGTAAGTATGCATAAATAATTTTTTAAAAATATTGAAATTTACTATTAATATGTATATTTTCAGTAGGAAACAAAATTTTTTTTATATTCATTATAAATAATTTTTAATTACCTATTAATTGATAAATTGTTTTTTTCAGGTTTAACTCAGGCATAACCCCTTAAGTTGAGCGCACGAGCGTAACGAGTGCAATATTCACGATGAAATTGATACACCCTCCCTTTAGTCACTTGCGCACGACGAGCTATATTCCATCCCACTACCGCGACCCATCAGAGCAGCGCTCCGATTCGCTATAAAAGCGCGAACGCCCTGCCTTGTCGCTATCAGCCGACTCCGCTCGACTCGCGAGCCTACTCCCTCAGGACAGCCAACCTAGGACCACAACAGCTGAATAAAGTTCCTATCACCAAACGCGATTCTTGCTTTCGCTATCTCCCGTCGCGACGCTGTTCCTACGCAGCTAACCATAAGTCGCGAGCCCCTCGGCGAGGTCGGCGCTCCAGAAATAGAATTGGCTTCCAGCTTGTAGGCTCCAAACAGTCAAGCTGAGACGAAGGCCGGTGAGCTCTCCTGGATGTCTCTCTCTCTCTCTCTCTCTCTCTCTCTCTCTCTCTCTCTCTCTCTCTCTCTCTCTCTCTCTCTCTCTCTCTCTCTCTCCCTGCATCCGCGAGTCTCGCCGCCGAGGACTACGACCGGTGGAAGTATCCCGTCCTATCCTCGAGATGACGAATTGCGACGGTCCCTCCGAGCTCCCAGACGGCGGGAATGTGTCCTCTCGCGAGGAGATAGCGACTCTCCAGGTCTCCCGAAACGGTCCGGTCGACAGGTACATCGGAACGCAGCCACACTCCGAGCGCCAGAAGCAGCGACGCAATCAGCGAAAGAAGCTGAAGAAAAAGAAGGCGAACTTCCCTCTAAGGGTATTCGTCCCCACGATCATCGACCCACAACCTCCGTGGCCTGAGACTCTCATCGGCGAGGTGGGCCTCAGCTTTTGGGTTCCCCGCCGAGTGGGCGTGTCGAAAGACGTTCCGCCGACGCCCATTATATATTGCTGGTCGTCAACTTCCAATCGAGAGACATCGCCCACCGAGGAAGCGACGAGCTCCTCGAACTGCACCCTACGGCGGAGGACGAAGCAATCCGAGCCGACTCTCGTATAAGTCCCGGCGAGACCTCCTCGCGCGGAAAGTTCCGGACGTCGGCGTTCCCCACGAAGATCGCCTGGGGCACCGCCATGGATCTCCGTGTCTTCACCGCATTACGCCGCCGTCTGCGAGACGCCATCTAACGCTCTACGGTCTCAAGGGCTCAATACTACGCTCCCGCCGACGCGCCCCGGTGTCGTAGTGTCAGCCGCGCCAAAGCCGTCAAGCGCCTGCGCCAGAGGCCCCGCTACCACGAGCCCACGCAAACCCGGTGAATCGGCCCTTTTCAGGGCCACCAAGATCTCCAGCGTAAAGAACCTGTTGGGAGTCTCGAAGCGAGATTTTAAGAAAATAATTGACTACTTAGGTCATGGATAAGCGTGACTTAATTGCGGATTTAGGTTACACTGTGCTATAAAATCTGTTACTATTCGTTGTTGATGCGGTTGCCATGTACAAGGCTATAGCTATTGCAAATTTCGAAAATAATAAGAACAGAAATTTATTCCACTATTCCACATTAGTCATCATTTTAGAGAACCTAAGCTCCCTTCCCCCAGTTATTATTGTTTATATTATTATGTAATAACCATAAATATAATAATCTATTTTATTGGAAAAATCACTAAACAATATAATATTTATTTTAAATTCAATAACTTTTAAGTTTTCTTCCAATAACTGAGCAGTTAGCATCGTGAATTTAACAGGGTTTCTGACTAGTTTATTAACCAGTCGATTAATTTTCTCGAGTTACACGATAGAAACACGTAAGACCTTTTATTATGATAGAGTTACTTACACGGAGACATTTCTTTATTAAAAATTACTATATTTTTTACTAATTGGAGGACAAACCTTACTTTAGCATTAAAATTATCAAATAATATATACATATTAATTTATGATACACAAAGTATTGAAAAATGATATATAGTATAGTAAATATTCTGCGAATGTATTTTTTACTGTAACAGTAACAGTATAGTAAAATTTAAATTGATTTGTTATAAGTGGCTAAATTATCAAATAATATCGATAACACAATGGAATGATTGAGTGACTGTTAATTACCTTCTAATGACCGCGTCTGACCTCTATTCGCACGCTTCGAAAGCGACACCATTTTGCATTCGAAAATTCACTCATTTGCAAGCAAATAAATCAGAGCACAATTACTATATAAGAGAATTTAAGACCGCCATTGAATACATAATTGCAATTGTGATATGATACATGTAAAATATCGAAAAAGTGATTTCGAGAATGAGAAAGTAAATTTATTATGACGTCACAAGAAAGCTATATTAAGAATAAAACTTGCAATACCAGAATAGTAAAATTTAATGAAACACAAGTTTGTCCTTCCGTTACTATATAATATAGTAATTTTCGCTTGACATTTCTATAATTTTCACCGATAACTATCTCTCTGTGTGCAATGTGTATTCAAAAAATAAAAGCTGAATAAATACCTTCAATTTGGTATGTTACATTACCAAGAAATGTTCATTTATTTAAATTTTACAAAAAATTAACTTTAAATCTCAGAAACAGACAAAAATAATCAGTATTCAAAATTATTGAATTTCATGCCAACAATTTAATAGATCATAAAAATTTAACAAATGAATATATATTCGTAAAAGAATGTATCAAATTAAAGGTATTTTTCTCAGCTTTTATTTTCTTATTTAAAAAGTTACTCTTACTCTAATATAATAAGAATAATATTTAATAAATGATAAAATAGAAAATTTACTATTTTATGGATTTATGCCTAAGACTATGGCTATGCGGTCTATTGGCCAAAATATCTTGAGAATTTTAGTTTTATGCCAAAGCAAACCTTTTTATCAAGTTTGGTTAAAATCCATGACCCGGAAGTTATAAACTCTCTTTGCAAGTACATCAACAATATTGTAATGAGTCCACTCTTGCCTTCGACGCACGCAAGGTTTTTCAAAATGTTGTGCACTGATTACATTTTTTTTGCTCTTTATAAGTTGCGAATATTTTTCTTTAAATTAATCATTTTAAAATTTTATTGTTTAAATAAAATTTTGACAGTTTCCTGATGAGGACGACAGTTCAACAAAGTTTTGAATTAATTTTACCTTTTCTTACTAACTGGGAAGATCGATAAATTCCAAACTTTAATCAATAACTACCAAAGGACATAGCCAGTAGAAGATAGTGTTTTATTTATCTATGCATATAAAATTTTAGAATGTATTGTAACAATTATTAGCTAATTTTCAAAGTGGTTTATGTAAAAAAATATTTTTATGCTTATCCGTCGATAGTCAAAAAACTCATTAATCATAAATAAATTTTATTAATAAAATTACTTCTAATATAAATTTTTCTTATAATAATCATTATCAAAGAATCTCCTAAGCAATGCGAAACCTGCTAATGCTCTACCAAGTTAATTTGTAATTTAAATTAATTCTACAAAGATTATAATGCTTTATTGTTATTTTCACGGTTTTTAATAAATAATTTGGTATTAAATGTGATTCATCCTTTGAGCACTTTATTTAAATTTGCCTGCTTTGAAATTATTGATCAAATCTTTTATAGGGCAGGGTCACCTAAATCCGCACTTAAGTCACGCTTATCCATGATCTAAGTAGTCGATTATTTCACCGTGAATATCACACTCGCTACGCTCGCACGCTAACTTCACGATGAACAAATCGACTGCTTATATCACGAATAATCGTGACTGCGGATTTAGGTAGGCTGTGCTATACAATTGTATATGATACTAGTGACCTAAGTGACCCATCACACGGCGTGCATATCTATTTACACGTCGTGCAATAATGGTCCACTTAGGTCATTTGTATCGTAATATACTATTAATAACTATTAAAAATTTCAACTGCAATTAAATTCTTAAAAATTATTTTATTATACACATTACACATGGATTGTATGTACTCACTGATTTTAACTTCATTGTTGAATGACAGCTCTTCAAGTAAAGAATCTTCATGAGCATTTCGAACCGATTTTAAGCCAAATGTTTTAGTGGGTCCTAACTTTTCTTGCAAAATATGAGAAAGTTTGCCTTCAGATCTCGAACCGCGTCGATTAAAAGCGGTAAGAATAGAATTATTGCATTTTTCTTCTTTCCCAGATGATACATCTTCATCTTCTTCTTGAACTATACTACATTTACGTAATCGAGAATTCTGAAAAAATATATTTTATTATGATTGCTAAATGAGGTAAATGTAAATAGTGTGTGTGAGCGCGGCTTATTGAGGGAGCACGGGATTCCCAAAAATTATTGGGGAATAGTTATTCCTACTATTTTCGGATACGCACTACACGATGCGATCATTAAAAAAATTTTAAAAATTGATTTTTACTTACTCATCAACGAATTAAAATAAAAATTCGTTTTTTTAAATGTCTTTTTTCAATCAGAATATAGACAGGCAAGGAATTTTATAGCACTGGGTGAAATGAATCCGTATTTATGCCAAGGCTATCGGTGAAATAATTAGTCCATTCTGGCACCATGCTTATCACACTCGCTACGATCGTGCGCTAACTTCACGGTGCCAGAATGATCTGCTAATTCCACGGTGGCAGCGGATTTATTCTAATCAGTGCCATAAAATATCGTACTATACACGTGTAATAAGTCATTCTTCATGGCACGACTCTAGCCTCACTCGCTACGCTCGTGTGCTTATACACGTAAAGTACGACTTATTCCACTAGTACCGTAATGTACTATTATTTTTTTTTCTCGTAATATGACCTTAACGGAAAAAACGTTATAGAATAAGAAACGAATAGAATTACTGAAAGAATATCTAGGATTTTTTTTAAGTTTAGAGCAAATTTAGAATTTTTTTAATGTTCATAATTTTTAAAAAATTAAAAATTGGCTCAAAAAATTTTGATAAAAATTATGAGTTCCTTGCACGATTCTAAGTACTTTTTATTCTATAAAATTTTTTCGTAAAGTTCATTCTTCTCGAGAAAAAAAATATAATATTAAAATAAATCATAAAGTTTAACATCACGTTGTTTCACAAAAACCGACGCCATTTTGTTAAAAAAAGTCATAGACAAAAAAGCTCGACCAATTTGAAAAGTTCAGCTGGTTAGTACATTTTTGTGCAAAATTTGCAATGAATGCGCCATTTTATCCTCACCGAGGTTCAAAATCAATCCACGAAATAACATATATTTTAGTTTTAGACATTTATTCCAATGGTTAGAAAGGTTGGATTCCAGGTACATTGTAAACGGGAAAGAACTTAAAATCTTGAATTAAAAATAAATGGTGGAAAAATCTAACTGTTTTTGTTTAAATTATTTTTGTCATTATTAATAACATTTTTTTAGAAAATTTTGTTTACACCATCAGAAAGGACGTGAGTTAAACTATAAGAATGTCTCGTCCAAATTTTCCAAAGAACGTGTATCGCGAGTAGCGTTTTAGGCCACAAAGGGTTAATGTAAAAATTTAAAAATTTACACGTTATTTCGGGAAAAATAGGGGAAGCAAATGGGGAGACAAGAGAGAGCAGGGAAAAATACGTCAAGTAAAATGTGGTTAAAATTCGCACAAAAACAACTTATTCATACATTTGGAAGAGATAAGAAAGGGGACGAATTATGGGGAGAACCATGAGGAGCCAGGGGCGATGGGGGGAGTGAGGAAAAAGAAAACATAATATTTAATTATAGTTTTTTTACGTTTCAAATTACAGGTTTCCGATATTCACTTGCATTCTCTGTTTCTATATATTTTTTAAACTTTTAAGGAGGTGTCGTAGCCAAAGTGGTCGATTTTAACCCCACCTAGGACTGTAGTTTCAGTATTTGTTTAATATTCGTTTCACACCATCAAAAATCAAATTGATAATTAATCAATTATTGTATAGGCTACCTTGAAACATAGAGTTTTTGCTGATTTAGTTTGTGAAAAATTTAATATTAAATATATCAATTTATTAAATATAGCAATTGAAAATTACGGTCAGCTTACTCTTTCACCTCGCGATAGTTTTCATTGTTTATAAAAATAATACAAAATTATATAAACGCGAGACTTATTAAGTATGAATAATTACAATAGCTACCTCGGAACACTGCGTTTTCATGTAGTAAATAAGAGTAAGTACTTATTATTTTTGATCAAATACAATTTTTGAAATGATGTAATAGATCATTTGATTTGCATAGCTTCGAGATCCCCTTAAATGTACTTTTGAACTTATTTGAATTCAACTATAAGACTATAACTATGTTAAATTAAGTTAAATTTGCGATCTCATAATTAAACTTTTGCTGTGTTCAATTCACACCACAATTTCGTGATTATATGGTTATACAACTATATATTATAAAAAGGGTATCATGGAGATACGAAGGGAATTTAAATAGGAATTGTCAGGGAAATTATATTCAAAGATATGCACTCGAAAAGAGAGGGCTGTGTGAGAAATTCGGAAGATATCTGACAATGGATCACATTTATTTTATGAAAAAAAGGTTCTATGGAGAAAATCTTAAAAATAATATAATCTTAAAGATAATCTAAAAAGAATTTAAGGAGGTGGATGATAAAACCGATTCTTTAATGGAGTGGGAAGGGGGAACTGGAAAAAAGGGGGAAATATTTTTGGGGAATTCTTAATAACTATATATGGCCTAGGAAGGATACGTAGAATAGGATCTAAATGTCATACAATACTATGATATATTTATTTTAGGATATATAAATCTTAGTCTCATTCTCCATCTCTGTTAGCCTAAATCTATATAGTAAAATTGAAAATTGTATAGATATTTAAATTAATTAAAGACTTAGTATTTAATTAATAAAAGTAGATTTTTGCTTTTGAAGTAACAAAGAAGATTGTGTCAATGCGTACCTTCACAAAATTTGTAGGATAAACGTTATCTGTTGTTAAAAATGTTGGATCCTTCTCTTCTATCTGTCTAATCCTGATAAATAAAAATTTTATAATTAATGCACTTTCTCCCGGAAGTAACATCCTTCGAACAAGTTAATACAATGAATGCGAAGTACCGTAAATGAGTACGTGAGGTTTCAGCACAGATGTTTGTTAAAAACTCTTGACCATGCGCTTTTAATTTTCTTTCAGCGAGTAAATAATATGTTGCGGTCACATGATTATATTCATTTTTATCCAAGGCGCTGAAAATAAGTAAAAAGTATTAAAATTAAGTGACATTATCTATTTATGACAGTATAGTTAAATGATTAACTACTACATTGATAAGATCAGTTACAAATATGTAAATTAAACAAATAGTAATAAGATAATTAATAATTACTCTACGATTTCTTCTTTTGTCGCTATGTTGCCATTAACCATTTTACTAATTATAAAATTATGATATTCTTCGGAGACTTGTTCGCGTGATACTAACGGTATGCCTTCTGTGCTACTATTATCATCGCCGATAGAAAACCAATCATCATTTTCTATCTCATCAAGACTAGCTCTTTTTTCTGGTTCTTTCACCAACATTTTCCCAATGAGTTTTTTACATTGATTTGATATATGTTTTGGCATGGAATATTTACAGTCCATTATCATAGTTAATGTTTCGCTATCGTTTGCTTCTTGAAAAGGTAATTGACCACATACAAGCATATATAAAATAACTCCTAACGACCATACGTCTGGAAAAAAAAACAAAAATTAATTGTAATAATTTTTTAGCTACAAGCTAATAATAATATAATTAAAAATAACAATAACATATTACACAACTAGGGACGAAAGTTGAACTTTTCAAGCTAGAATGATGATGGAGCACGAGAAGTAGTCGAGGACGCCATAGGCGCCCGAGATGGACCCCAGTGCTCAAAAGTGCCGCTTGTGTGCGTTTTATAATCAATACATCAAAAAGGCTCTTTTTCGCAAGCAATGACAATATATCTCTATATACTATGTAGTTGTAAGGCAGATTGGCGACCTGCTCGACCCCTCCCAAGTTCTTCTCATTTTAGGTATAAATTACGTCATTTCCTTGATATTTCGCCACCCCTGCGCTCCCCCCCCCCAAAAAAATTGCCCCCCCCCTTCCCCTCCTATTTTTAAGTATATTTCTCCCATAATTTTTAAAGACTTTTCTGCCCTGCTCGGAAACCTTCCAATCATTGAACGAACCGTAAGACAATTGTAACCATCTATGCTGTTATATATCGCTGTTTACGATAGTTTGATATTTATGATATTTATGTCATTATATATTGTACATGTGTTTTTGACGTAAGTGGAAGATGTAAGTGATGGGTGGAGAAGGAGGACACGATTGGACGCAATATATGGATGGTGGAGGTACTAGGTACTCGGTGGATTTTGTAAGTGGAAATAATTGGTAGCGGGTGGAAGTGATAGGTGGATATTGGAAATCATGATTGAAGGTGATAGTAGAAGGTTAGAGGACATGATTGGAGGTGATAGATAGAGTTTACAGTTGATAGATAGATTGTGAAGGCTACGGATAGAGTTAGTAGGTGAAGGCTGGAAGTCATGGGCGGAGGTGATAGTTTGAGGTTGTATTTGAAGGGTTAAGGTCATGTTTAGAGTTATAAATGAAGCATGGAGGAGCAGTAGGTGGATGGTGCAGGTGATAGGTTAGGAAGAGGGTTGAGGGGTCAAGATCGGTGTTGATAAGTGCAGGCTGTAGGTTATAGGTGAAGAACATCTGTAGAGAATGAAAGTCATAATCAAAGACCATAGATGGAGAGGGGAGGTTATGATTGGAGGCGATATGTGAAGGGTGAAAGTAATAGATAGACCGCGGACTTCATAGGTGGGGATGATAGGTGGTCAGTGGATAAACAAAGGGTCGAATTTATGAGTGGAGGTGATAGGGAGAGTATGTATGGACGGTGGAGATCATGATTGGAGTCATCAGTGGAGGGTGTAGTTGAAGGGTGCAGGATATGATTGGAAGTAATAGATAGGGTTATAGACATTGAAGCTGATATATGGAGGGTTAAGGAGTTAAGACTGGTGGCGATCAGTGGAGGTTGTAGTTGTAGGTGGGGGGTTAAGGAGTCAAGATTGGTAATGACAAATGGAAAGTGTAGGTTATAAGTGGAGGTGATAGGTGGGTGGTGGAAGTCATAAGTGACGGATGTAGGTAGAGATTTGAGGTCTTGATAGAAAAAATAAGTGGACTTCATAGTTGGAGATGATCCTGAAGGTGACAGGTGAAAGGTGAAGGTCATAGCTTAAGGTATTAGGTGAGGCTGGAAATAATATCTGAAGCTGATAGGTGGAAATCGTGTATGAAAGGTGAAGGTTATGATGAAGGTCGCGCGGTAGGTCATCTAAATTTTGGTGTTCTATTGTATGAAACGTATAAGACGATCGTTGCCTACAGCGATACTGAAAACTGAATTGGGGGTTGGTGAGCGGAGCGAATAGCCCCCTAGTGTGTGTGTGTGTGTGTGTGTGTGTGTGTGTATATATAATATTTAGGCGAAAGTTATTAATGTCAACGCTTGAAAAACCTGACTTTCGGTGGAGACAGTGAAGAGGCCTTTCGATGCATGTATTAGGAAAAAATATTTACCAACAGCTGGGGCATCATAACTATCACCAAGAAGAATTTCTGGAGCAGAATAAGCTAAAGATCCACAAGATGTTTCAAGTTTCTGTCCGGGGCAAAAACGATTACTAAAGCCAAAATCGGTGAGTTTCACTGTACCTAATTTTTCAAAAAAAACAACATTTTCTGGTTTTAAATCTCTATGTACTACATGTAAACGGTGGCAATAAGAAATAGCTCTGACGATCTGTCGAAAGTACGTTCGTGCTACCTAAAGAGTAAAAATTAATTATTATGTTCTTAGTATAGAGCCACGGCAAGAATTGTAGATTGTGCAATAATTACATCTTCAGTCAATCCTCCTTCATGACGCATTATGTAATCATATAAATCTCCACCATCTCCCAATTCTAATATTAAATACAATTTTGTATGAGTGTCAATAACTTCATACAATCTAACGACATTTGGATGTTGGACAAGCTTCATACATCGAACCTAAAACAAATAACATAATAATAAAAATAAGCTATAGAAATCAGGCGATATGTACAGACAAACAAACCTCTTGAAAAAGATGAGCTCTTGAAACGTCATCCAGTTTGCTTTTGTCAATGACTTTTACTGCAACTTTTTCTCCCGTAAACACATGACGGGCTAGTTTCACTACAGCAAAATGACCTCTTCCTAATGTTTCTTCCAAATCATATAATCCAGCTATTTTGCCATCATAATTTTTACATATTTTACTCATCTTGAATCTAAAACAGAATTTTATTTATTATGACAATGGAAAAAATGTAATACATCGTGAAAAAAAAATTTTATATTAGCAATAGACGTAGTAAAGACTATTAGATCTACCCGAAATATTTTATATTTAAAATACGCCATTCTAAACATTCAAATATCTAATACCGATATATATGTAATAATTTATTACAAAAAATAATGCATAATAAATATTAATTTTGGGTTTTTTCTTACATAAAAGTAAATTTATTTAAAAACGCACCTTAACCATGCCTAAAGAAAACCCAATTTCCAAACCATCTGATTTTGAATAACCTTAGTTTCTGACTTCAATTTCACATCGACCAACTGCAACTATATTATATTTTCCAAGCATCTATAAAATAAAGGAAAAAAGTGTAAAATTTATGAAAAATAATTTAAAGGGACAAATTAAATTTAAAATCTAAAAATGAAAACTATTTATCAATTTATAATATAGTTTTGGACAAAATGATAATATTTATAATTAAACTAGCGCGCCACATTCGGCCTTTCGGCCCGGAAAGCCTCAGTGGCTTGCCACCTTGCATCGCTTTACGTTTCGCTTCGCGTTTTGCATTTAAGTATCGTGAAATTAGCGAAATTACGGTGAGCAGATTTATGCCTATTTTTAATGAAAATGCTTAATAAATTCATTCACTGAATAAATTTGGGCTTGATCTGATGTATCTATAAAAGATACTTGGAAAAAATTGTATTTTTTTTGAGATCTACAATATTTCTATTTAACTTTTGTGTGTAAAATACTTAGAATTTAAGTTACGGAGAACAGACTGTTTTTCGAAAATTTTAAAAATGTCGGCATATTTTTTGTATAAATGAGATCCAGCCCAAATTTATTCTGTCGTGATACTAAAATAGGGAGAGTTTATAAAAAAAAATTTGGATCGATTGGAACTAATTTCGCAGAGATAATTGTGGCCAACTGAAATTTGCCATTAAATAGTCAGTTTTGAGCTTTACAATGCGTTAAATCATTCTAAGAGTATAATCATTCCAGTAAAAAATTATATTTTAAAAATATCTACAACTTTTATATTTAATATTTGTATATAAAACGTATACGTGCAAAGTTTTATTATGAAAAAAGAATTATTTTCATATTAAAATTTTATTTTGGCTTGGTAACTTGAATTCTAAGCTGTAACAGATGCTTCTATCGCTCGAATGTTGTTTAATGTGTAAGGATAAAAAAAGTTAGCTCGAAATGTTGGCTGAAAATAAATACGTTTGCTCAAAGGGATGCATAATTTTTTATCCTAACACCTTGAATTCTAAGCATTTTCGACTGTTCATGTCAATAGAAAAAAGTTGTATTTTTTTGAGATCTACATTATTCGCATTTAAATTTTTGTGTAAAAAGCTTAAAATTTGAGGTGTGGGTAAAAACTGTTTTTCGAAAATCTAAGAAATGCCCTCATATTTTTTGTATTTACGGAATCGAACCCAATTTTATACTGTCACTTTCTTAACATAAGTAGAACTTACAAAAAAAATTGGATCGATTGGGACTTATCTGATTGAGATAAGCTTATTACAACACACTTTAGTTAAAAATACATGTAAAATTAACCCGTTAATTTTTAAGTTTAAGTTTGAATGGATACGTCGCAATGAATTCTAACACAAAAAATTAAAAACCAACCATTTCCTATATTTTCAAGGGTGTTCTTTCGAATGGTGGTGGTTATAAGTCAAAAAAAATTTTCTATCCTCTGAAAAATAAAATTAAAAAAAAGTATGGTTTTTCGAATTATTTTTTTTTGTAACTGATTTTTTGCAGCCTATACATTTTTTTATCGGTCTAAAATCGGTATAACTGGCGTCCAAGATATCTGAACTAAAAGTTAGGATGAAAATATTTATTTAAATAATTTCTTATCCAAGCAAAATGGCGGCCGTACAAAAAAACTTTTTTTAAACCTTTTTTAAACTTGATGATTTTTTTTTCTCAGAAAACATAAGCTTTAGAAAAAAACTTATAAGAACAAAAACGTCTTAGAATCGGCCAGAGAACACTCTTAAATTTTTTTACTCTTCAATTTTTTTGAAATTTCAATTTTTAAAATTTTTTAAAAATCAAAAATTTTTTCAAAATGTTTTAAAAAAATGTAAGTGTTCTCTGGCCGATTCCAAGATATTTTTGTTCTTATAGGTTTTTTTGAAGCTTATATTTTCTGAGAAAAAAAATGATCAAGATTAAAAAAAGTTTTAAAAAAGTTTTTTTGTTTCGGCCGCTATTTTGCTTGGATAAGAAATTATTTAAATAAATATTTTCATCTTAACTTTTAGTTCAGATGTCGTGGATGCCAGTTATACCGGTTTTAGACCGATATTTTATAGGCTGCAAAAATCAGTTACAAAAAAAAAATAATTCGAAAAACCACGCTTTTTTTATAATTTTGATTTTTCAGAGGTTAGAAATTTTTTTTGACTTATAACCACCACCATTCGAAAGAGCACCCTTGAAAATATAGGGAACGGTTGGTTTTAAGTTGTTTGTGTTAGAATTCATTGCGACGTATCAAATCGAACTTAAACTTAAAAATTTCGTCTCGTGGACGTTAACGGGTTAAGCATAAAGAGCTCCCATTTGAACAATTGGCCGGTAATTGCACAAATAAAAAAACTTTTATTTGTATATATAAGAGCACTCTCATAAATTTTCAGCCCGATTGGTCGAAAATTCGCTGCGATATCGCAGGTTAGAATGCGATTTGCGATAATAAAACTATAAGGCAGTCCCGCGTTGCGGTCGTACTTAAAAAGAGATAATATTATCACATTCAATTTAAGAACACCAACAAAAACGAATTTTAAAATTTCAGTCAATTTGAATTTCCTTCAAAACTTCTTATCCAAAAAGATATCTAAAAAGCAGTAAAACTAAATTTAAACGAGTTATTTTAAACGTAATATACCCCCAAGACAAACAGAATACACAGCGTTCGATGACTTTTGGCACTGTCTATAAAATTCCAAGATTACTTATAGATGAAATAGTTTCAAATTTTTTTCGACATACTTGCTATAGTATAGTTATTGTATGAATAACTATACTATAAGGAACTTTCATTTGATTGAGTAGAAAATTCATTAAAAAAATAAAAAATTAATTAATTTGTTAAAATAGTAATTTAGCAATAATTTTTTTCATTTTTAGAGTCAAAACAACTCCAAAAAATTTATTTTCACTGCTTTTCAGATATCTTTTTATAAGTGACAGATCTCCTCAAGGGAACAAACCTCTAAAAATAAAAATGAAAAAAAAAAAATAAAAACGTGAATAAAATTTGAATCGAGAAATAGTTTGTAATAAAATGAAAATAATTGTAATTAAAAGAGATAGCATTATATTTAAGGCTGCTAAACCGATATTTAGAATTTCGATGCTATATCTAGTAAATATTTCACTGTCCATAAAGTTTCACTTACTCATGAGCACACCATGTAGTCTGGAGTGAAACACACTTATACATACTTTTAATAAAAGACATTAAAATTTTTTAAATTTTATTATTTTCCTTCTTTTAAAGGATTTACGAATAGCTTCTAAATATATAAAAAATGTTATAAAAGTTCTTCATTTCAGTTGAATGTAGGTTTGTGATTTGAATGATTAAAAATGTTTACATGTTTACTCAATTGTTCGTTTTGATTGAATTATTTGTTATGCGTTTTATTAGATGCAAAACGTTCTAATTATTCAAATAAAATATTCTACATGAATCAGATAACAAATTATTTTTACAACATTTTTGACAAAGTATTAGACCTGAAATCGAAAACCTGTCTTAAGAGGATCCGATAGCCACTATGACCCGTCACTTAACGTACGATAAAAAAGTGCTTTTATTCAATAAATATAATAAATTATACAAATCCAAGAGATAGTTGCACTTCGTCTCAGTTATTACCTATCGACATATAAAGTTTAGAATCAAAATATTCAGATATTGGGGAGAAAAATACAAACGAAAATCAGCAGAAGCATTTATGTCAGGTTACGGTTGCTGATGTTCGTTCACATTTTTCTCCTCAATCCCTGTATATTTTGATTCTAAACTTTGTATGCCGATACGTAATACCGAGACGAAGGGCAACTATCTCTTGGATTTGCGTAATTCATTAAATTTATTGGATCTAAGCACTTTTTTATCGTACGTTTAGTGACGGGGCATTAGTCGCTATCGGATCTCCTTAAATCGTAAAGATTGTGGAGAATCATCGTTGAGTTATTGGCTTACTAACTCTGGTATCGAAGGTTCAAATATGAAATTAATAAGCTTAAACTAAACACGATATATTTTAATTTTAAAAAATGTTGTATCAAAAACTATTTAGATTAAAAACTTATTTACGTTTAAAATTTTTATATTATATAGATGATCATCTTAATATCTGGTCTAAATCAATTCGAGGACTGCCCAGTTCTCAGATTAATTTCTATTAGAGTAAATAATCACCGAAATAATAATTTTATTATTACTATAAAAAAATATATCATTTCACATTCAGAGATCCCACTAATAAAAAGTCATGACCGGATGTTTTGAAGCCGCTGAAGACGAATTGTGATTGGTTGATGTTGTGCGCATGCGTCAAGACTCAAGAGCCAATATGTTCATGTGTCATGGTTCATGTGTTTCCGGTGAATGCGTTAGTTTGAGGTTAGAGCGCGCGAAGCCCGCTGAGGTTGATCTAACATTCTCGCCTAATATAATGGCAAAAAAGATCTGCGTGCAAGCAGAGTGCAGGTACAAGAAATAGAGAAAGATTTGTTTTTATTTTATACACAATAGAATCGACAATGGGTTCATGAGTTCTTCATATATAGATATACCTATGCACAGTTCGATAAGTTCTTTTTAAAAACTGTACTTTAAAAAATAACTTTTAAAAGAGAAATAATTCTTCAAAATTTTCAAAATAAAAATCGAATTTGATTATTTTAAGTATTTCTGAGTACTATTTAAATTATGAAGAAACTGCAAGAAAAATTAGAGCGCGCAAAGCGCGCTGCTCTTGGTCTAGTACATTTTAAAGTAAATTATAGATTAATGGTCACATAATAATAATTCTAAGATTGATTTAGAACATAAATATAGTTCACGGCGTTTAAATGGCGCCCGAGCACAGTGATATTTACGCCACGTGATGGGTTACTTAGGTCACCAGTATAGTATAGAATATTATAGCACAGCCTACTTACTATAGTTACCATTCAGGTTGCTCGGAACCTTTACCAGTAGACTTGAATTTTTATGTAAATACGCTGTTAAATTGATCAGAAAATCGATCGAATATTGATAAAAAAAGTTAAGAGACCTAAATTAGCTTAAATTTCCAAAAAATAAAAAATTGAATTTTTTTACTTGCTATTGAAATTTTTTAAATGGTGTATTAAACAATAGCGCATATTCAAAAACAATGTAAATAACAACAAATATGTAATATATGCCATATATTCGATGGACTTTTCAGCTTGCCGTAAAATTTTCTTATCAAAAAATTTTCTAAGCATCCAAATCCCATTTAACATGGAACGACAAATGTATGAAACATTTTCCAATTTGTTATAGATTTCCAGATCGATTTGTTGATCTGAAATCCTATGGTAAGTAAAAGAGTCCACGTCGGAGACAAGGAACATTGTTACGAACACTAACTATGGTTACGAATATAATTACTCAATAGTAATTTTATTAATAATTTTATTTTTTAACTAACAGTGATGTTTTTTCCCTTAAACCTAATATCATTCCTGAATGCACACAAATGCTTAATACATTATTTAAACAATTCCATAGCAAATAGAAAGAGATTTAGAATTTTTTGGAAATTTAATATTTTTAATTGTATTGAATTAATTCAATTTTTCTAATTTATAGATCGAGTCTTAAATATTATTATGGCTCAGTACTTAATAATGAGATGATTTCAATTATGGAGATAAATGATTAAATGTTCTTTATTAACTAAGTACCTAATTAGAATTTTATTATTTAATACAATACTTATTTCAATTGGACATTTCAATTGGATATAAATTTATCTAAATCGGATGCATTGGTCAAAAGTTTTGCACATTTGAAGATGACGAACTTGGATTCAGATGTTTACGAAAATAGTCGATTTTACCTTTGTCATATATATGCTTCTCAAGAAGATTGTTTTTTGAAAGCATATATATAGCACATATATAGCATGACAATTTTAAATTTACATTAACTAACATAAAAGTAGAATAAAAGAGCTTCCATTTGAGCTATTCAACTTTTAATACGCATGACTGGATCAATAGTTAGAAGCATTTGAAGAAAGGGAAAAATCGCTGAATTTTGCAAAAATTGAGCTATGTCATGGAAAACGGCGATATGTGTCTTTTTTCAAATCTTCGTAACTTTCAGTCCAACCGATCGCTTTGAAAATTTAATAGCTCAAATTAAAGCTCTTTTCTTCTACCTTGATTTTTGATCATTTAACGTTTAAGTTTCTTATGTGGTAAGCTTCTCAAAGTCAGTAAAAAACAATCTATTTGCGAAGCATATATCGTCACCCCGTACGAAGACTATTACAACTCAAAAAAGACCTTTTTTCTTTCTAACAAAATTTTATTTTGTCATCGTTAGAAAGTACGGGTACATCAATTGGTCAACGATCTACAAAACTTAAAATATACGAATTATATTTGTAATTTATCACACCCTCGGCGAATTGATTTATCCTAACTCCTTAAAAATGGTAAATTAAAATAAGTCTGTTTTGAATTGTCATAGTCTTCGTACGGGGTGACGATATAAGCTAAAAATCTATAAAAATGTCGAATTTTAGCATAAGACTTACTACTCACAATCGACATTTTCATAAATTTTTAGCTTGGAAACGAAGCGAAATTCAGAAAAGTCTCAAGAATACTTTTTATCTTAGAATTTTTTTACTTTTTACTTATATTTTTTTAGATAGGAAATTCAACTTTTTTTTTAAAGTGACATTTTGATTTTTTAAGTGATCCTAAGCTTCGTCTGGCATTCTGGGACTTATTTCGTTACTTTTGGGTTGAAAAAAGATATCATTACAAATTTTTTTATCTCAATCCGAAGGATCAAACCTTAACAATTTTTAATTTAAATGTTGACATTGCGTATAAAGCTGCTGAAACGTATATATATATATCCTATTGGAAGTATTTTTCCTGGTAACTAAAGAAAATTTCTTTGAAAAAGTACTGCATGCACTTTCGTCGAAAAATGCTTTCCTCAGTAGCTATGAATTTTTTTAAATTTGTAAAAAGTGAAAAAAATGCTGAAAAACCCAACTTTGACCCTTTGTAGCTCGTAGAGGTGTGCCAGAAAAAATCTGAAAAAAATTCAGGATATCCTTTTACAATCTCTAGAATATTTTCCGATAGTTCCCGTAATGAAAAAGAAATGAAGCCTTGATTTGACAGAGAACCACCCATTATATATATGTGTGCGTGCGTGCGTGGGTGGGTGGTTGTGGGTGTGTGTGTGTGTGTGATGACAATGATACACACACACACACACACATATACATATAATGCCTCGTGGAGAGCAGTGATTTTGGCAGGACAAAGTCAGAGCTCGCACGCGTGTAAAATCATTACAAGGCGAACATTTCGCACTATCTTTTTGTCAGAGATGCCACACGGAGAGTAGGACGGATTATAAACAGGACTTCTTTGTAAGCCAGACTCAAAATTGAAGCATTGTAGAACTGCCGCTAGAGGGCTACGCTATTCAAAGATTCTCGTAAGTGCAAACGGGAAATTGAAGCGGGAAATGCGATCGAAGCGATAGGTATACACATGTGTGTATACCTATACAATGTGTGTGTGTGTGTATATACCTTATACCATGTGTGTGCATGTGTGTGTGTATTACTATGTGTTGTAAGTACGTTAGATAGTTAATAATCAATGGTTTGCGTAATCAATGTTGCGAATGTGTGCGAATGCAAAATTAATTCTAAGTAATCTCCTTGGTAGAATCGAATCTAGTTAAAATGGTCATAATGGAATAAACAGGGTACTTAAAATGGATGGAATCAGATATACTTTAAATTCCTAAACAGTAGGAATTTCTCACCAAGTTTTTGTGTGAGAGAAATAATCGTTGTTTTGACAATGATAAAATTTTAGTATTTAGCAATTAAAAATTGGTTAGTAATTGAAGTCAATAGTATGCAACGGGTATGGAAAGGGTTTATTTACGAAACGAGAGATATTATGACACGAGCCGAAGACGAGTGCTGAACGTGTTTTACGAATAAACCCTTTACGTACCGATTCCATGCAATATTTTATGCCACGAGTATCTAAAAACAAACAACGAAGTTCCGATTTTTAGATTAGAGTGTCATGATAATCATATTAAAAATTATCAAAAACTTACATAGTTTGAGTGAGTTATCTAAGCTCTCAACTCCTAATCTATTTGTACAATACTTTTAGCATATGTAGCTGATTATATGTATTCCACAAAAGCGACAATGGCTCAATATGGATCAATGGTAATCAATGGGTCAAAATCAATGGTAGAGTGTCGGAATGGTAATCTAAAAGTCCTAGTTTCAAGCCTGACACTCGTCGATTTAGAAACAGTAAAAATAAATATGTACTTATATTTTCTCATTATTAGTACCTAAAAACCAGCAATTTCGTAATCAGTTTTACTAGACTCTACGTGTATCCAATGTTTTAATATCTCACCATTTTTCTTGGATATTAAATGCTCGGTAAGTAAGTATAATGTTATCTAGAAACTGCCTACTAAATAGGTTAGAAAACGTTTTATTTCTCCCAAAAATTTACAAACAAAACCGGCAAGTTCTTAGATTACACGAGTCAGAATATGCGATTAACTAGAATTCAATTCTATCAGGGCTGCAATTATACTAAAGATTCCAAATATACAGCTCTCAACCTCTAAGTACGGAAGAGGAGTATCGGAGTTCAGAGTACCAAGTTGCAACACTAGAAATATGTTTTTTTCATCGGTTAGTTTATGATTTAATTTAATCATTTACAATTCAATTTAATACTAGCAAGTAAACGCCCGCTTCGCTCGCGCATTCAAAAATGGTGTTTTTTGAGATATGACTTTTAAAAAAACCTTTAATATGTAAAGTTTTTAATACATTTTAATATTATTTTATTAATAATATTTGTTGAAAAATTTGCAGTAAACGAACCTTCCTTCATTATTATAATTTATTTTTTCTTCATACCTTTTTCTTCATAGTTTTTTTGCGATTTCAAGGTGTTTTTAAACCATTTGATCAAAATTTTTTGTATTTTCATGATGTTGAGATAATGTAAAAGCCAAATTCATGTATAAATGGCATAAAATATTGCCAATTTGTTGCTATTGATAAACAAAAACAAAATTAATAATCATTATTGAGCAAACTTTTCAACATATTCTCACGAAAATTAATATACATGTGTTTTTGAGGATGCTAATTGCGAATCCGCCGTCAGATTTCCAATATTCGAAGTGACAGTTCCAAAATGGCGGTCGAAAGATGAATAAATACTATGGAAAGTGAATTTATCGCTCGAAATTCAGTACAGTTGAAGGAGAATAATTATGCATCCCTTCGAGCCACATAGAAACTTTATTGAACGCCGACGTTTCGAGCCGTTACGGCTCCTCTTCAGGGCTTAATAAGTATCAAAATCAATCAACAAAAAACCATACCGCCAATTTATGTATAACCGCTTAGCAAGGGTGGCAATGACCAACCGAACACACACTACCGGTTTTGCATCAACACCTGGCGGCACCGGCATTATCCTCCTTCAACTATGAATAAATACTATTTTGTCTGCCAACTTGAATCCGCCATTTTTTATTTCCAAAATCTGAGTTCAGATTCGTAATCAGCGATTCCGAATACCTTAATATCATCATTTTTACGAAAATCCGTTCACGTGAAAAATGTATGCCGCAAAGGGTTAATAATTTATATTTGCTTTAAAATATCGTATAAACAAACCCTCCTTTTTATCTATATTTTTAAAAAAATATTTTCAATGCAATATATCGATTCGTCTTGCGACAATGCTTCAAATGGTAGACAACAAATTATGCAAACCGATCTTTTTTCAAAGTTATGGACTAACAAAGTTAGACTTAAAAAGATTGACTAACCGTACGTACGTACAAGATATTTTATTTTTGTCGAAAATATCTCACAGCATCTCGATCATGTAAACCTCATTTAGAGATGACATCTCGCAAGAGACCCCTGGATTATCTCCTAACTCTATCATATATACAAAAAAAGATTTTTTCGGGATATCTTATTTTTGTCGAAAATATCTTGCAGCATCTCGGTCATCTGGACCCCATCTGGAGATGATATCTTGCAAGAGATCCTTAGACCATCCCCTAACTCCACTGTACTCTCACAATAAAAGAATTATTTATATTTTATAAAACCAGTTAAAGTAAAAATTTTTCTATACATACACTATGTTAAAACCATGCATAAATAAAAAAATAAATAATAAATTCCATGTATAATTTTTATATATTATTAAATATATGTATTCAAAAATCAATTTTTCTACATATTATGATAAAACCTTGTATGTCGTTGTCTTTAAAAATTTGTTTCTAAAAATGGGCATGACGTGAGCCACTTTTTATATCAATAATCGAAACATGATGTGATGAGAAACAAATACCATACATCATTTTTATATACTATAAAACATATGATTAAAAAATAGTCCATCCAGCCATACGTTCGTAGGTACGGTTAGTCAGTCTTTTTAAGTCTAACCATAACTTTAAAAAACGATGGGCTTGCATAACTTTTATGCATACCATTCGAAACGTTTTCGTAAGACAATTTGATATATTGCATTGAAAATATATATATTTTTTAAATATAGACAGAAAGGGGGTTTGTTTACACGATATTTTTCAGCAAATAAAAATTATTGATATAATATAGATTACATAACTGTTAAATCACACAGGTGACATCTCACTTGAGATCTTACGTCAAAATCTCATCTAACCAATTTTTACCGATTTTTCATTCATTATATAATTAAGACTATTCTTAGACAATTGGTGACGTTCGAATTTTTCAAAAATAGTCACCAATTCATTAGAACGGTCTTAAATATATCATGAACGAAAAATCGGTTAGATGAGGTATTGTAATAGGGTTCGAAAAGAGCAGGGTTTTTTATATAAAAATATGTTGCTCTTTATAATATTTAGTTAATTCTACGTCTCGTACAGATCCAAAATCAATCGACTGTGGAATGTCCGCGTGGCCGTTAATGGGTGAAGGGAGTCCAGTAGCCACTAATGACCCGTCACTAACGGTACAATAGAAAAGTGCTTGAATCTCAATAAATATAATGAATTACATTAATTTAAGAGATGCCCTGCACATCAGCATCATCTATCTATATGCAAAGCTTGAAATAAAAATATTCAGGTATTGTAAAGAACGATTGGAACGAATTCAGTAATCCGTTAGTACACGCTGGTTAGTTAGGTTACGTCTCTCATTTTCGTTCTAATCGTTCTTTTCGATACCTGAATATTTCGATTTTAAACTTTGCATAATGATAGATAATGCCGAGGCGTAAGGCAGCTGCTCTTGGATTTGCGTAATTTACTATGTTTATTGGATCTCAGCACTTTTCTATCGTACCGTTAGTCTAGTAGCTATTGGACCACTCTTAAAATCTTGCGCCACAATATGGCTTCACACTAAATGTTAATTGGGATTTATTCAGATAGGTTGGGTGGATATTAGATGGTTAATGATAATGTGCATCTTTGATACATTATCAACCTAACTTCTGAAACAGAATACGATCCCAATTAACAAAGAGTGTCACACAGAATTATTGTCACAAAATTCAAAACTTAAAAATTTATATTTGTGTTACGACTGTACATAGCTGAGTAAACTGTAAAGATTTTTATAGTAAAAATTTCACATAGTGTTCTATAGTATTCCAATACAATATAGTATATGTTTTATATTCTTATAAAAATACTTGATTTAAAATCAATGAAAATAAACAGGTTGTAGTAATAATTACATGTAAAAAATTGAAAAAAAGTTCTTCTAAAAAAATATTAAAAAACCAGTTTGAAAAAATTCAAAATTACACATGAAAGATCTTTCCTTACTACAGTTAAATAGTCAATGTAAAACTTTTGGTGGTTTTCGTTAAGTTGCAAATGAGAGTTTATTAAAACAGCTTATGTACAAATAAATTATATATTCAAATACAATAACTACACTTATTTGTTCTAATTATGTAAAACAAGTTTCATAAGAAAGTTGATTTTGTAGTATTATTGAGATTGATTAAATGTATGATTTTAAAATTAAAAATTCTACTAATGAATACTCAACGACCAACGACACTACTTAATTGCTTAATATCGTATTTGATACTGTTTTTGTTTGTAGATATTTCCTGATTTTCAAAATTCAACTCAATTATCATGAGAACTTTATAGTAGTCTAACAAATATAAAATATGTATTTCAGTATTAGTTATTAGTATCCAGTATTAACTTTTTTGTAAGCATCTTTTGATCGCCGTACAGTTCTCTGGTACCAATAACCACAAGCAGAATAAAACTTTTTACATAAAATAAAGAATATGGGTTCTTTTTGAATTATGAAAAATTTAGATTTTAAGAAACCTTAGCAATAATTGAGTCTACTCTTTTAAAACCCACATTTATAACCTCGGAATACATTATAATTTAAAAATTATTATTATTTTATGTTTAATAAAAACTATATTTTTATGTACACTAATATAATGATAAATTGAAAAGTTGTTTGAACATAAAACACATTATAATGACTATCGACTAATTTAAACAAAACTCAATTTTTTGCATGACTAATAATTATTGGAATATAGAATTTACCTAACCTACTCAGCATCACAGTAAGTTCTAAAATTAGTTTCAAGTTAAACGTTTGAATTTAATCAATTATTACTAATTGAATAAACATTTGAGATTCAATGATATCATGGGACTTGTTTTAAATCTGACTTGTAAAATTTTGCATAATTCATTTTTAACACTTAACTATTAATAATAATAAAAAAATAAGTTTTAATTTTATAAATTCTGTTCAAATCGACATTTTAGTATATGCATAAAAACATTTAAATATATAAAATAATCATAAGACACATAGCATATAATATTAAAATTAAAACAGAGCTTATGTAACATAAAAATATTAAAAATGTCTGCTGAGGTAAAAAGTTATTAAAGCAGTGAGAGCAAGTAATGCAACCCTTAATAAATGCTATGAACACGCTAGGGACATAAGATAAAAATTAATAGTTTGCTTTAAAAATAATTTAGATCTTCTATAATTTTCAAATTAAAATAACTTTTATTTTTAAACAACTTTTAATTTATTTCAATAATCTTTAAAGTTGAAATTTTTATCTTGTATAAAAGAATTCAAGTAGAATAAAATGTTCATAATACTTTTTGAATTTAGTAAGCATTAAATTTAATAAATTACCTGAATTCTAAGCAATGGGATATTCTTTCTGATCTTTGAAAATAATTTATAAACGATGGTTGATAAAACTTACTTATGCTATAAAAATATGAATTTCATATGTAAAAATGATCTAACGTATTATTCTAATTTTAAAAATACTAATTTTAGATTAAATATCAACAACTACTATATTCTAATAATTTAATACATAAAATTTTTGTAAACTTTGTTAATTTCATTACAGCTTATAGTTATTATAATATATGTATCGACTCATTCTAAATAAATCATTATTATACAAAGACATTCAATTAACTTTAATTTCTTTCATATTAGATGTATAGTTGGGTTTAAAATAAAGATATCCCAATATAAATTAACATCAACATTTACTGTACTACCTAGTCATCTATTCATAATTCAACATATAAGTCAAGCCAATGAACAATGTTATTTTGTATTTATAATATAGTTAATTCTGTAATCTTGACTTACTATATTCTATAAAATATTAAAAAAAAACATAAATTTAGAATTTTAAAAAGTGGACCTAATAAAATGCATATTCACTTTATAAAAGATATTAAAATAAAACAATTGTAAAATTATATATATAGTATAAAACATGCACTTGTGTAATAATAATTTTAGATAACTTTACTTTTAATTAATCCAAGGATATAAATCAAAACAATTAACATGCATACATTTAAAATACAAAATAACATTTATGGAATCAATTACCAATATTTTTCATAATAAGAAACGCTACTTTAATTTTTTGAGCCCAGGCAAATTTAGATCATAATCTGATTGCATACATAATTATACAGTATATTTCTGCAATTAATTTCACAACAGACTTGTAAATAAAGATTGAATTTAATTAGTGATCTGTCAAAGCTCCATAATAATCATCATTTGTAATGAATATGTATATTAACATACATCTATATACATATAATCAGAAATTAATACATATGACTTTCATCATCAGTATAACTCATTAACTCATATTATGAACCGACTGATGTACTTATATTTATATTGTTTATTTATAAGAATTAAAAAAGTTAAAACCAGACTATAAATTTATATAGACGATTGCTTTAGATAATGATTCTCAACTGTTCGCCTCCTGGCGATGATTTTATGTACCGTACTGTGAGTCTATTCGTATTTCGTCCCCTGAAAGTACTAAGGCTGGAATTCATAGTCGACCCTCACCCTCACCCTCAAACTCCTGAGGGGCCATTACATGGAAGTCCGCATTTAAGAATGACAGTCTGTCATTGTAAGAGCTTGTCCTATCTGACCCTGAGTGACCGTCATCACGTCATACGAAACCAAATTTTGTTATTCGTTTGATTAATAGTCGTATAGGTAAATCGACTTTTGAAATGCGTATTAAATTTATAAAAAGTGCGTACTCTTGAAATGTAGATAGAGATTTCTGGTCATAAAATAAAAGCATAGATTCTAATTTTTATATTACAATCCTCGCCTATGATTATATCATTTTCTTGTTGTTCATAATACAAATTTGAAATATTTAAAAAATGATTAAACAATTATAGATATACTTATTGTGATTTCATGTATAATTAGTTTAAGTAGTTAATGATTTATAGTTTTAATTCAAGCGATAACCTCACGTTTTTGATAGCACAAAATGGCTTTAAAATGTTTTTAAAACGTGTAGCTCGCAAACGTTAGTAACGTCAATATATTTGTAAGATTTGGTTTTAAAAACGTTCAAAATGTCTAATTGATTATTTATATTTTTAATTTATGGAAAAACTTTTTGTTCTAGCAAGTTTTCTTCTTTTGATTTAAAAGATATAAAATAATTATTGTATTTATTTTAGTAATTTTTTTAGCAAAAATTGAAATATTCGAATTTTCGCGCGATTCTAATTCTAGACTTCTGATGAAGTCATTCTTAAATGCGGGCTTCCATGTAACGGCCCCTCAAGAGTTTGAGGGTGAGGGTGAGGGTGAGGGTCGACTATGAATGAGCCTTAGGCTGGAATTGGAAACCGTCACCCTCACCCTCAAACTCTTGAGGGGCCGTTACATGGAAGCCCGCATTTAAGAATGACAGTCTGTTATTGTAAGAGCTTGTCCTCTCTGACCCTGAGTGACCGTCATCACGTCATACGAAACGAAACTTTGTTATTCGTTGATTAATAGTAAAGTAAATTTATAAAAAGTGCGTACTCTTGAAATGTAGATATCACATATTAAAAAGCAGCATAGGTAGTCTTTTAATCGGATTCGGTACATTACATATGAAGCGCAATGACGCATTATATACGCAATCGTGCATATATAATGCAATGATGCTGATGGATTGGGTAAATATTTGTCATATTATCATTATATATATGTAGATATAGATTTGGTTTTAAAAACGTCTTATTACTTATTTATATTTTTAATTTATGGCAAAACTTTTTGTTCTAGTACCTTGCCTTCTCATGATTTAAAAGATATTACCATATATTTATTTTTTGTTCACTACTTATATATTTTATGGCTAAAATTAGTATAATTGATTATTTATATTTTTAATTTATGGAAAAACATTTTTATTCTAGTAACTTTTCTTCTTTTGATTTAAAAGATACTAAAATTAGTATGCAACTCAAATTTTCGCACCAATCAAGTAATGATAGTATACATTTATCGTAGTTGTAATTCACGTAAAAAAATTATTTATTCATAATAAGTTGTATTTTATTTATTTGCAAATAATTATTGTATTTATTGTATTTATTTTTAGTAATTATTTTTTAGTAATTATTTTAGTAATTTTCGTGCCAATCAAGTAATGATATTATACATTTATCGTAGTTTATTTATTTATAATAAGTTGTATTTTATTTATTTGCAAATAATTATTGTATTTGTTTTCGTAACTTTTTTAGCTGAAATATTCGAATTTTCACGCGATTCTAATTCTGGACTTCTGGTGAAGTCTGGACACCATTCTTAAATGTGGGCTTCCAATTAACGGCCCCTCAAGAGTTGGAGGGTGAGGGTGAGGGTGAGGGTCGACTATGAATTCCAGTCTAAGCTGTCGTCCGTCTATCCATTCTAGTCCAATCAAATTAGATTTTAAATACTTAAACCCTGATGAGCAGCTGCATTTTTGATATTTAGTAAATCGGGATCGGAAAAGCCAATTTTCAAATTTTTAGCTTTCTAGGATTCGTAATAACCGAGAAAACGGAATTTTAAATCTTTTTTTACTTATTTCTCGAAAACTGCTCAACGTAGAGAAAAACGGTTGGCGCTAAATGAAAGAGCGTACAATTTTACGTCCGGAATGATTTTTCATTCACTTCCGATGAGTTCAAGTTATCGAGATAATCGTTGAAATAGAACTTAACTTATTGCGTGCGGGAATAGGAGAAGTGCGTTAATGGCGGCCGCTCTCTCTAGCCTTCCCACTTGCAGTGGAGGGGAGCACACTCTATAGATATTGGGTAATATGATACCATACACATAGGTAGGCAAGATGGCTGTGTATAATCGGGAAATAACATTGCATCTTATGGGGGCCGGACGTATTTGTATTTTTACAGTAAATTTGGTAAATAAACAGTCCCTAAGGACAGTGAAATTGGATTAAGCAATGTTTTCTGAATATGTTTAGACATTTTGAATTACTAAACTCTTGATCTAATATTCAGAAACATAAACTTAAGTACCAAAATTGGAGGATAAACTTACTTGTCTGCTGCACAGGCAACGCGACGCGCTGACGAATTGTCTAACAGACTAGCAGGTTTAACCTCCAATTTTGGTACTTAAGTGTATGTTTCTAAATATTAGATACAGAGTTCAGTAATTCAAAATGTCTAAACGTATTCAGAAAACACTGCTTAATCCAATTTCACTGTCCTTAGGGACTGTTTATTTATCAAATTTGCCGTAAAAATACAAATACGTCCGGCCACCATAAGATGTTATTTCCCGATTATACACAGCCATCGTGTCTACCTATATATATAGGATCGTATTACCCAATACAACAGCGAGTTTGCTGCAAGTTTGTCAACACTCGCGTGATAAAACTTGCTAGCGGTGCTACTTTGCCCCTTGATACATGTTATTTGCATGAAACATTATTGTAATTAATTATTTATATAAAACATAATACATAATATTTATATACAACGTAAACCCTTATACACTTTAAATACGTTTAAACCCAAATAAAACAAACAAACAAATTATCCCCTGGAGGGGGGTGATGATCATATGTAACATTTGATATTGCGATTATAATGATGTTATTGGGTAAGTGGTCTAGATGAATACTCAGTAATCTTATGCACCCTGGTTCGAATCTAACCTCGGTCGTTTTTTTTTTTTTTTTTTTTTGAGGAATTGCAGTAATTATTGAGTATGAATTAAATCTGAATGGAAAACTAACAAGAAGAAATGAGAATTGATATTTTGTTAGTTTTGAAAAAAAATCTTGATTTAGATTATTACTCATAGACATACTAATGCCCGCATCGAATATCACGGAATATTTCAATGCGATGCATTGTTGTTAATAATTTTTTTATTGTAAAAAGAAAAAATGCATATCGATTATTTTTCAATAATCTACGTGACGGACTTAATAGATTTTTTCATGTAAATAACGTGTTATATCTCGAGTGTTAAAAAACTTCACTCGATAATAAAAAAAAATTTTACATTTCATTTACTTTTTTTAACGAAACCCAAAATTTTTATTTGATTTTAACTCTCAACCCTTTAAACATTTTTATTTTTATTCTTTTTTTGAAAACAGAATCGGTTGCAGCATCCTTTATCAAAAAATTCTTGAAAGATTTCAAGTAAATCTGTATGAATAATAATACAAATCAAGATATTTTCAAAATTAACAAAATATCAATTCTCATGCCTTCTTATTAGTTCTAAATTTAGTTTTAGTTCATACTCAATAATTACTGCAATTCTAAAAAAAAAATGACCGAGGTTGGATTCGAACCAGGGTGCATAAGATTACTGAGCATTCATCTAGACCACTTACCCAATAACATCATTATAATCGAAATATCAAATGTTACATATGATCATAACCCCCCTCCAGGAGATAATTTGTTTGTTTATGTTTTATTTGGGCTTAAACGTATTTAGAGTGTGTAAGGGTTTACGTCGTGTATGAATGAACATGTATCAAGGGGCGAGGTAGCACCGCTGGCAAGTATTATCACGCGAGTGTTGACAAACTTGCAACAAACTGGCTGCTGTATATCTATAGCATACGTACCCCTCCACTGCGAGTGGGGAGTTAAGTTCTATTTCAACAATTATCTCGATAACTTTAACTCATCGGAAGTGAATAAAACATCATTCTGGATGTAAAATTGTACGGTCTTTCATTTGGCGTAAATCGGTTTTCTCTACGTTGAGCCGTTTTCGTAAAAAAAGCAAAAAAAGATTTAAAATTCCGTTTTCTCGGTTATTACGAATCCTAGAAAGTTAAAAATTGAAAAATCGGCTTTTCCGGCCCCGATTTATAAGATATCAAAAATGCAGCTTCCCGTCAAAGTTTGAGTATTTAAAATCTAATTTGATTGGACTATTTTGCTTCCACTGTTCTGTTATCGTCAGTATCATCTAATCGTCACAAACTTAAACTTAACCCTTTGCGGCATAGATTTTTTACGTGAATGGATTTTCGTGAAAATGAGGATATTGGGGTTTTTGAGGTCGCTGATTACGAATCTGAACTCAGACTTTGTAAATTCAAAAGGGTAGATCCAAGATGAAGGACAAAATAGATAATATTGTTAAATATTGCTAAAAATTGTGAACATAACATTTTTAGTGATGCTGATTATGAATCTGACCTCATATTTTGAAAATTCAAATGGCGGATTCCAGATGGTTGGAAATTAAATAATATTATTAAATATTGCTAAAAATTGTATGTAAAAGATTTCTGGCGATACTGTTTACGAATCTGAACTCAGATTTCAAAAGGTCACAATGGCGTATCCAAAATGGCTACCAAAAATTGATATATTGTTGGACTTCGCTAAAAATGACCAATTTTTGTAATTGGTATTTCCCTACCTTTCGTTTATATTTTTGATTTTGTTACATTCACCCGTAGCTCTCTCGCCGCGCGCCTGTAACCTGGCAACCTGGCCCACTCCAGATCGTATGCACCAGCGCCGCGATTCCCACGCGCCGCCGCTAGGTGGCTCGGACCTTAGTTTCGACAGTCCATCAGCGGAGCAGCGTTGCGGAGTGTATAAGGACCAGTTACAACCAAGGCAAAGACATTTCCCCCGCCAGGGCCATCCGTACTCGCACAGTACTCTGTATACCTCGAGTTTTTATTGCATATCCGAAGAACCGAGCGATAACCGAGGCCTGCTCCGAGCGCTTCCCTCTTGCTTTTCATTTATTCATATTATAGATTTTATCTTTCCCACAATTCACAGTTATTCGCTACTTGCTATCGAATTTGACAGCCACTTCTGCTAAATTTACGATATCTCATCTTACAAGTAATACAAGTCCCGAAGAAAATTCATAATTATGCTTATTCCTGTAGTATCTAGAATTTTGTTAGAATTGTTTATTGTCCAGGTAATAACGCTTTGAATATCTATAAATTCTTAAAATTTTTCTGTTACGATATGAATATTCCTAGTGATGAAGAGTCTGAAGATGAGCTTGTTGATTCAGATGACGATTTGAATGTGGAAGTAGATGCTGAAGAAGATGGAAGTAATAATGATTCAGATGAAGATGAAGAAGAATATTCTCACAATCAAGTGTGGAAGAATATAGCAAAGCAGAAAACAGACGCAGCATTCACTGCTGATTCCTGATGGTATTTGAGATTTATTAGTTGAATAAACCAATTCTTATATACAGAAAAAAATCACAGAATCGGCGATTGATAGAGAAAAGTGAATTACTGATTTTTTTGGGGGATCAATCGTCTAATGGCAATAAAAAAATTGCCTTCATATCGAGATTATTGTAGATCAATTATTTTCTGCATCAATTAGTTTCTCGTAAGATGCCAACTCAAAATGGGAGAAAACGCAAATCTATCGTTGTTGGTTCGCAAAAACCACAAGTGCTTATTGAAAAGAGACACTGTCAATCTGCTCACATGCCAATTATGACGGTTTGCAACCGTCATGCCCAGCATGTCCTCCAGCTTAAAGCACATGTAATCAAAACTGTAAGCTTGTTACAGGAGAGACACCGGGTAGCCCAGATGACTGCCGAATAGGAGAATAAGTGGAAGGAGAGAGAGCGCCACTGGCCCGCGATCGCGTTAGATTAAATACGGGCTTCGATAGACCCACGTGCTACGAACGCTTCGCTGTGACCTAACTCGTACGACTCGCCGTGCACGGAGACTTGAGAGGAGACGCGCCAACGCACCTGCTGCCGCCACTACCAGCGCCCGAGTGCCGACGATGAAGTCCAGCTCGCCCTTGGTACCGACGTTGTCACTGCGCCTCCACGGGCGTCTTGCAGCCGTCCCGACCGCGAGCACGTACCCCGCTGAAGCTCTCGCCTTCGCTGCGCTACGCCGCTGCTCCCGCCGCCTGGATCGACAGCACCACCTGCGCTTTCGCTAATGTGCGACACTCGACCTGTAAGTGCCAGCTCTTTCTTTGCGTACCCGCTCTCACCAGCTGTCGTCTGGGCTTCTCACACGCGCTACCTGCCACCGCGTGCCCGTGTGCACGCTTGTATCTCTTTCCTATTGAATATATACTTCTACCGTTTGCTTTTACTCGGAGAGTTGTTACTTTTCCTCCTCACGCCTACGGCTACCCTTTAGCTTCGAACCTCACGCAGCTACTGCGAGCTAGTCCTCCGGGTGGAAACGGTGACACCGGTCCCCGATTATAGCGGAAATAGCCACCCTGTTATACAATATATAATCAAAACAGAAGACGTTGTACATATTGCAGTACAAAAATAAGGGAAGTACGAATTCGATGGATATGTCAAACTTGTAAAGTACCATAATGTTTAAATAATGTCTAAAGAAGTAAAAAAAAGTGGTGGGTTTATACACCCGTGGCCTCAGAAGCCTAGCTGAGTCTTTTAATAGTCTTTTAATACCTTTATTCTCAAGCCACATATTATTTTTTCCAACACAATCATTCCCCCAATTATGACCCCCCATGCTCCATCTTGCATTCACCCAGGAAAAACCTATAGGCAAACTCAGTAGGATAAATCCTGATTAGGAAAATCCGCTCCGAGATGGTCGGTGTATAGGTCACTTTCATAGGCTTAGACATCGAATTTGAACATTACACCTCCCGCTCATTTTGTAGAGTGCAAAGCAATACCTAAGCATTCGCCATGGTCACCCATCTAAGTATGATCCGCGCCGAACGCTGCTTAACCTCCACGATCGCCCGAGGTGCGGCTCCTCCCGCGTAAAAAAAATTAAGTTTCGCTAAAGTTTACTAAAACTTTTGGTTTCGCGAAACTTTGCTAAATTTGGTGGATGAGACAATCCCAAACCTGCCAATTTTTTTTGTCCGACGCCAAAACATTCGGATAGTTTAATAAAACTAAGATAAGTTTTCATAAAGTTTTGTGGAAGTTCTTCTATATTTTTGTCGAAAGTTTGGCCATAGCTAAACAAAACTTTATTGAAACTTATCAGACTGATAAGTTTCGATAAAGTTTTGTCGAATTTCTTCTAGATTTTAGTCGAAAGTTTGGCTCTAGTTTTATAAAACTTTATCGAAACTTATCGGTCTGATAAGTTTCGACAAAGCTTTGTCGAATTTCTTCGAGATTTTTGTCGAAAGTTTGGCTCTAGTTTTATAAAACTTTATCAAAACTTATCAGACTGATAAGTTTCGATAAAGTTTTGTCGAAGCTCTTCGAGATTTTTTTCGAAAGTTTAAACTTTCGACAAAGTTTGATTAAAGTATTGCCCACTTAAAATTTTCCAAAAACAATAAATTATTTTAGGTTTGTATTAAACTGCAACACTTTATTTTTTCATAATAACAAAATAGAATTAAAATTACAATATCTTTTTACGTTTAATATCTTTTTGCGCGACAACCTTCTTATGCTTGTTCAATAATTTTGATGTTTTACGTTTAATTTCTCTTAGGTTAATTAAACTCTCTTCTTCTTCTTCAGAAATATCAGGAACTTTATCTTGAGAAGTACTAACGGCTTGTTCTCGAGATCGATCAGTAACCGTTTTTATTAGTTGATGACTCGGCTGCTCGTTAATTTTCAATGTTTCGCTGGCTTTTTCAATATCTTTCTTTCCTCTAGGGTTCCTCAGAGTAGCGCAGTATGCTGTCAAAGTTTCTCTGAAAACTCGATGAGCAAGCATATACTTCTTTTTGGACGCATTTTCATTCACAAATCCTGAAAATTATAAAACGTTTTTATTAAAATTGAAATGTTAATGTTATGTAAGTATTTTAAAACTATTTAAACGATGTCTTACTTTCCATTGCGTCATACACATTTTCAGGAATTGGGATTCTATTATTTTTTGCTGTAGGAGAACTCTTCCTTAAAACTTCTTCTCCCAAAACCAATTTCATTAACCTTCGCACTATCTCTCGTGGGTTTCGTTTACAAGGTATTTGGATCTTCCTTACTGCGTACTCCTCTACTATAACTCCTGATCCTTTAACCAATTCCATCTATAAAAGAAAAAACGAAAATTATAAACGTATGTATTGTGTGTACGTATAGTGATTGAGTGAGTGAGTGAGTGTGCGTGCGTGCGTGCGTGTGTGTGTGTGTGTGTGTGCGCGTATGTGTGTGTGTGTTTCCTTACATTTCCATCCAATGAACCAGCCTGCGATTTTAATCCAGGGATATCTTGATTCTAAAAAAATCATATATGCTTAAAACTTTAATACTTTATATTGGAAATTAATAAAATAAGTACATATACCTGATCACGATTATTTTGCCCATTGTTTATAGAAGTTAATACGTGCATTATTTTTGTGATGTCTTCCTTTGATACTATAAAAGAAATAAACTGAAATTAGTGCTTACATCAGATTGTGTAAATAATTAATGATTATGTTAAATTATTTTACGGAGTTCGATTTGAACCACCGTCGCGAACAGACGTGTTTGTAAACGAATGCCGCGAGTCTCTCTCTCAGTAGTCGAAATACCACGCGTCTCACCTCGCTATTATATACAGCTCGACAGCGAGCCTAGCCCGGTTAGTGTAGGTGGTGTCGGAACCGAACTCGTGCCTGCAGGAGCTCCACACCGCAAAAATGCAATCGCAACCTACAGCTCCAAATCTTTCGTTCTCTCAAGTTATCAAACAAGTTCCAGTACCGACAAAAGAATGTGCAGTGATTCTGGATGCTATCGACGGCATTCCCGTTTCAGAGTACTCTCGTGCAGTTTCAACCAAAATCGATGCAGCAAATATTAAATTCATTTCACGTGTTTCAAACAATCGAGTTTGCCTATTCGTCAACAGCAAAGACACAGCAGACTGCCTTATTGACAATAACAAAACAGTTACTATAAGAAACCACCAACTTACAATACGACCATTAGTGTCAAGAGCCAAACGCATAATCCTATCTAATGCATGGCCATTTATTCCAAACAGAACTATTCTCGATGAACTAAAGAAGCTTAACATCAATCCTGTCTCCCAAATTTTTTATATTAGAGCAGGCAATACCGACCCGGAAGATGTGTCAAAAATTCCGCCCTTTCTCACGGTCCAATATGAAGGTACAGACTACTATATCTATCTTTCAGCGGAAAAACTAGTCTGCTTTGCTTGCAAGGAAGAAGGTTATCTGGCAAAATTCTGCAAACACCCCGACGTCATTGCCCAGCGACAACAAGAAGAAATTCAAGAAATGAATCAAATGAAGAATAACTTGGCTGATACTCCTTCTGCAAGTCACTCACACGTAAATAAAATGAACCTCGTAGACGAGCGAGCAGGCCAAATGATAATGCCTCCTCCTCAAATCTCTCTGCTGAAACGCGCCGCAGCCAAATCGCTCTCTACGATTAGTCCAATCGAGGACGACTCAAAGGAAGAAACAACTGGAGACGAAGTGCAGATTAGTACCACTCAGAAAACTAAAAAAAATCCAAAACAGAGGATAAAACTGCAACGACTTTGGAAGAAATTGCCTGCCAACTTGAGCCGGCTAAAGATTATATAATTGAAAATTCAGACCTATTCCCTCTCAATCTACAGCAAATAGAAAGCTTTCTTCTCGAAACATACAACAAAGCAAATATTATCGAGATTGCGGCAAAATACGTTGACGACATGAATAGTCTCATTAACATGCTCTCCTCGATCCATGATCAGCCTATTAACCAAAAACTTAAAAACAGATTAAACAGACTAAAAAAGAAACTACTCTCACAAATGTGCGGCGATACTAGCGATTCCTCAACTTACAGCGACACCACAAACTTACTAAAAACCTATTAAGAGGTTATGCCTGAGTTGAACCTGTAAAAAAGACATTAATAAGTAATAGGCTGAAAAAAACATTAATAAGTAATAGGCTGAATAGTAATAGGCTGAAAAAAATCTGTGGAGCGCATCACCTGGAGTGCGTACTCGGCGATCCTGTTCACCTAGACACCTTGTGGGTACCTGGTACACTCATTTTGCCGAAAAACTATCTAAAGCACCACCTGGAGTGCGTAATCGGCGATCCTATTCACCTAGATACTTTGCTGGCCCCTGGTGCACACGTTTTACTGAAAATCTGTGGAGCGTACCACCTGGAGTGCGTAATCGGCAATCCTGTTCACCTAGACACCTTGTGGGTACCTGGTGCACTCATTTTGACGAAAAAGTATGGCGCGCACCTCCTGAAGTGCGTAATCGGCGACCCTATTCGCCAAGATATCATGTGCGTATCTTGTGTTCGGGTTCTGTCGAAAACCTGCGGAGCACACCTCCTGGAGTACATAATCGGCGACTCTGTTTATCTATACACCTTCTCGGTAGCTGTTGTTCGGATTAGCTGAAAATCTACCGAGCGCACCAATTAAACTGTGTAATCGGCGACCCTGTACCTCTCTCTAGACTCTCTACTCGGTCGTCGGGTATCTTTATCACCTCGTCACCTCAAGCGGTCGCGGCGCACGAAGAATTACTAAGCGCACCACCTGGATTTCGTCATCGGGAACTCTGGTCGTCTATACGACTTTACCCTGGTAGCGATGTACCGAATGGAATTCCATTTGTATACTTGGCCGTCCGCAATATTTTGTTCATATTAAGGGGTTATGCCTGAGTTGAACCTGTAAAAAAGACATTAATAAGTAATAGGCTGAAAAAAATTATTTATTAATAGTATAAAAAAAATCTTTCTCCTACTTCAAATATAGGTATTAAACATATTTTTAACTATTTTAAAAAAATTATATATCTATACTTACATTGTAAACAATTACATGTATGAATCATTAATTTTCAGCACTTTTTTCCCTTTGCC
Organism: Philotrypesis tridentata; assembly: GCA_018906965.1. NCBI lineage: Eukaryota > Metazoa > Arthropoda > Insecta > Hymenoptera > Pteromalidae > Philotrypesis > Philotrypesis tridentata. The sequence continues at coordinate 15,182 of JACCIB010000440.1, read as the reverse complement.
GCAGGATATCTCAGCATCCAGATGATGAATTGACACCAGACAGGATGTAAAATCTTCTGAATATGTTTCTTCACTGCTTGAGCGGAAGACTTTTCTACAAAAAATAAATTTTAAATCTTTAGTAACTCATGATTATATCAGTAATTATAGTGAATATTACATATATTCACATACGCAACATTGACTTTTACCTTGTATTAGTCAATTCTGCTCCGTTCAAGCAGTGAAGAAACATATTAAGAAGATTTTCCATCCTGTCTGGTGTCAATTGATCATCTGGATGCTGAGATATCCTGCGGCAAAGGACCTAAAATCATAAAAATGGCAAAACTGAGAAAAATGCATTTAAAGTTTATCAAAATGCTTATGTATACTTATCGGGTAGTACTTACATGAACTGCTTAGCATATTTTTCTTATATTTTGGCATAAGATACCTACATATTAAGGCATATATAAAGACCCGAGTGCTGTATATGTAGATATACCAGTATCGAGAGCTGAAATTGAAATATAAATTTTTGATACGCATTCACAGTCAGTATTTTTCACATGAATATAATTGTTGGTATTGCTTACCCATGACTTTCCAGGATTATTAACAATCACAGTAGACTTAGAGCTGGTTGGAGACTATTTATCACACAGGCATCTTGTACACATGATAATTATAGCCCGTACACCTAAAAATCAAGAATATACTCACAAAGAACAAATTCTTTACAAATCATATGTTATTTATAGTCCAAACACTTATCTAAATTTGAAGACTAGTAGACTCAGAAGCTATCACAACAGCACAACATCCAGCTTACACTAAACTACAGACAGCAGACGAAACAGCTGATGTCTGACAGTCTGAATGCAAACTCGACTAAGTCGGTAAAACAGTGATTTCCTTTTCCATATGCTGTAAAGTGTCTTTTTTCAGGCGGTAATTTAAATTTGCACGAATATTTTTTTACCCCTTTATAAGTTTGATTAAAAAATTACAAGACTAAATTTAAATCCTCAATTTATTTTATTTTGAAAATTCAAAATAAAAATAAAATCTACGATTTTATAAAAATTAGTTATTTACAGTATGTAATGATTCAATAAATAATATATTTTTTTTTAAATAAAATTGCGTTTTCAAAAGGAGTTTGTAAACACATTTAATTTTACATTTTCTATGAAAAAGCAATTGTTTTAAATAATCAAAAGTGCTATAAGACAAAATATCAATAATACGCAATTTTGAAAAATTGTATTTTTTTAGTATTTTGTCTATAACTTTGTAACGGAATTTTTTCGGACAAAAAGGACTTCAGCAGCGTATTCTACATTAAATTTGCCTTAAAAAAATCAAATAAAAAAATTTTTGATTTTTTTGAATTTTAACTCAGGCATAACCCCTTAAAATGGATCCTTCAACTAAAACGCTTCAAAAAGATCTACGTATCTTATTCTGGAACGCCCGAAGCATAAATCAGCATGTACAAGACATTCAAATCGCTCTGAAAAATGTCGACATCCTTATTTGTGTGGAATCATGGCTCACACCCAAGGTCTTCATTCAGTTCTCTAGATTTTATGTCTACAGAAAGGATCGTGTTCACGCAAAAGGAGGTGGTATCATTCTGTTCATTAAAAAAAACTTAGCTTACACTGAAACCAAAAATCTCTCTTCTCCTAATGAAGATGTCGAACTCTGCGGTATTAGCATTAATAACATTTTCCTCATCACTTGACCTCATAATTTGTTACCGCACCCCGGGTCTCACTCTGACTCAAGACCAATGGAATTGTATTATAGATAATGTAAATATCAACAATAGCGCTATCCTATTAGGCGATTTTAACGCACACAATTCAAACTGGAACTGTTTACACACGGACAAGAACGGCGAACGCTTACAAAATTCCATCGACTCGCGCGATTTATTTATTCACAATGATTCGACTCTAACTCGAGTAAATACATATAATGGTAGTAAAACGAATATTGACTTAATCCTGTCGATACACTGTATCGCTGATAAAATTAACGTAGAAGTCCGAGATGAGACCTGGGGATCGGACCATTTTCCGATTAATGTAAAAGTATCCATAGAAAAAAATCTCTATATCAAAAAAACCTTTAAACGAACATCTACGCGCACGGATTGGCAAAAGCTTAATAATTACCTCGAAGATAAGTTCTCAAACTACCTTTCGGTCGATTACGATCACCTTTCTTCAGTAGAAAAATACGAATGTTTCTTCGATATCCTAGTTCAAGCCATCGAGCATTCCACACCACGCAAAAAAAGTGCCTCTCACAAACACAAAAACCGAAACCCTGTTCCTTGGTGGGATGAGGAATGTGCTGCGGCCCACAGACTCAGAAAAGCAAACTTTAAAAAATGGGAGTCTTCAAATTAATTACCCGATCTTATAAGTTACAAAAAAGCATGTACACTTGTAAATAAAACTTGCAAATCAAAAAAAAATCCTACCTAATTAAATCTGCAGAAAAGATAGACATTCACACTGATCCAAACTATGTTTGGAGCATGTGCAAGATACTTAAGGATAAATGGACAGCTAATTCCTCCCAAAACGTCAAAGAAAATCTACAACAACTCGCCAAAGCTGAAACTACGCTTGACAAAATCAGCCCCCCGTGGATCAAACCTAATCCCTCGCCGCGGTTCACATGCCAAAAAAATGAATATCTATCGGCGCCGTTTGACTTTCTTGAACTTAATTTAGCCCTAGATAATAAAAATTCAAAATCTTCCCCAGGAATCCATGGCATAGATTTTAACTGTCTGCAAAAACTCCCTCTCAAGTAAAATCTTCTCCTTCTCGACATATTTAACAGCATGTTCAAAGAAAATTCATACCCAACCGAATGGAAGTCCTCTTTCGTCCACTTCATCCCTAAGCCAAACAGTGATAGTTTACGACCTGTCTCCTTAGTATCATGCACATGCAAATTATTTGAAACTCTCCTAAAAAATAGGATTGAATGATGGGTCGAGCACAAAAATCTTATTCCCTCAAGTCAACAGGGCTTTCGCAAGGGCAGATCATGCTCAGATATAATTTGATTAACCTTACCTTGAAAGTCGAGGAAGCCTTTCTGGAAAAAAAACAAGTTCTAGCCGCCTTCCGCGACGTTCAAGGAGCATTCGATAATGTCGATATTGGTATACTTTTGAGTAAATTGATTGAAATAGGCTGCCCGGAAAATGTTGCACTTTTCATAAAATTTCTAACGCAAGAAAGATTCGTATTTTCCGAAATAAACGAAAATGTACCGAGGTCTGTATTCAAAGGCGTCCCGCAAAGCGGTGTGCTCAGCCCGCTCATGTATAACATTTTCGTCAGCTCTATAACTAGAAACATTCAAAAAACGAGGAAAATCGATCCTACAAAACGCTATTAAAATAGTACAAACTAACCTCGCAGACATAGGCCTAACCCTTGCTCCCAAGAAAACAGTCCTCATCCACTTTAACAATAAGAATATCAAACCGGGCAGTTTAAATATTAAAGTCGGTGACGCTTCTATTTATTCCAGCGAATCGGCAAGGTTTCTTGGAATAATTTATGATTATAAGCTGTCCTTCAACCAGCACATAAACGCGATCCTGAAAAAATGCTCAAAAGCCAACAATATCGTAAAATTTCTCTGCAGAACGCACTGGGGCTCCAACCCCTCAACTTTACTTACACTTTACAAAAGCTTTGTCCGATCTACACTCGAATATAATTGCTTCATTTACTTTCCGACTAATTTCAAACAAATCGAGCAATTGGAGAAAATACAGTATACTGCTATTCGCAGCGCCTTAGGTTACCGCATCATAACTCCGAAAAACGTTCTCCTAGCCGAATCGAAACTCCCCCTCTTATTGGAGCGCTCGAAATTCTTATGCAACTGCCAAATAACAAAAATACTTTCAAATAACAGCTCAGACACTAACAAAATGATCTCGCGCTTTCATCACATTTCTTCCAAAATCAATAATAATAGATCAAACAGAACTCTAAACAAATGCATAGCTAACTATGCAAACCTTCTTGTAAATATTGATTCGCACGAAAACTTCCCCATTTTTAACCACAGCTATAAAACCCTCACAACTTCCATTCCATTCAATAAAAACTTTATAACTAACCTTCTCAAAGAACAAAGCTCCGAAGAAATCTCTTTTAATCTCGATGTACAAGTTCACACACTGGCCATTTACACAGACGGTAGCAAAATTAAGCTAGAAAATAAAGTTGTAGTAGGCTCAGCGTGTTTTTGCCCTGCATTAAATTTATTGATAAAACACCGTCTAAATGACTACTCATCTGTGTCCTCGGCAGAATGTGCGGCCTTACTAGATGCACTCGATGTAGCGCTGAGTAACCTCGACAAAAATATCTTCTTCTCAGATTCCCTTAGTGCACTACAAGCTCTTGAATCTACCAAAGCCAATGTCAAAACGAACTCGCACATTCTCAAGATTAAGAGCAAATTTAATACTTTTAACAACCTAAAAGATCCTAATGTAACCATCTCACTGTTCTGGGTTCCATCACACGACAACAACGAAGTGAAGTCTCACGCAGGGGGACTAACTCCGGGCGGTCGAATAGGACGAGATAGGTCGCAAGCGGGTGCCTGAAAGGGACACGAAAGTGTGTGGTAAAGAACCGGCGCGAAGGATCGGTGAGGATCGTTCGGACGCTACCGCAATACTAAATAATTGTACGCGCGCGATACCGGAGGACGCTCCGGTCCTTGACACGGCGTTGTCATATTTTGGCAACGCGTAATCGATGCACCGGCAACGTCGCGGGTGGGAATACGCGTGCTCTCTCTCTAAATATCGGCTTGATATAGGCACTCTCTCGCTCTCTCTGTCTTTGTCGTAGAGTAGTGTCCGCTGGTAGTCGCTAGAACAAGAAATGTATTAGTACAAGTAATACGGCATACGCCCGGAGAGGCGATAACGTGCGTATTATATATGCGACCGTTATAACACCCCCCTCCAAACGCTGAGTACCCGTCCCGGCGTACCAGCTCGCGCTCACTACGCATATCCGGGCGATAAGGGAGTACTATTGCCAATACCAAACTGTACGGCTACAAATTAAAGAAACAATTTAAATAAATTGAAGGAAGAGAACAAAAAAAATTCAATAATAAGAATAATAATATTAATAAAGAAGTTAATAAAACAAAAAAGGGGTTATTCCATCTCTCTCTCTTTACATGTTTTCGGCCGGAGGCCATTTCGGTCGAGGAACATAAAAGAATAAACATCATCTGGCGTCAGTACCTTTATTTACAGAGGTAGAAAAGGGGAGAAAAAAAATTTTGGCAGACTTATGCCTGACGAGGTAGAGAATCAGGAAGAGAATAAAAAGAATACAATGGGCTAGAATGGGGGATAGGAAAAGAACATATCAAGAAGGTAGGAAGTAAAGAATGACATGCCTATCTGCCACTACCCTACGCTGCCGCCTTTGTGCTCGCGTTCTCCGCGGGGAAAAGGTTACGGTTACCGTACGAGTTTTGTTTTTCGCACCTTTCGGTCGACCTCGCTTGGTCCTACTTTCGCCTACGCTCGCGGTTTGCGTCGGTATGATGTTTGTCAGCAGACTATCGCAGTCACGCGGATTACTAGTGTTCATCGGCGCTTCTTCTTTGTCTTCCGATCGTAGATCTTCTTTGGCATCTTCTTCCTCCCCAGATGCGGTTCGTTCGTCTTCTTGATCCGCAGGCGAATCGACGGCCGTTCTGTCTTGGGAAGCCTTGAGATTTTCCACATCTGTTGGACCCAGTACTTTACCATCCAAATATTTCAAAACATTGTCAATATACGGAAGAGGATAGGTGTTGACCTTAGATAACTTACTCAGCTTCCTGAAGTCAATGCACATGCGACGTACGTCGCCCTTTCCCTTCCTAACCATTCGGGCTGGTCTAGACCAGTCACAATCCGTCGGCTCAAGAAGGTCGACTGCTAGCTTAGCCGTGACTTGCGTATGCATCGTCTCTTCGAGCTTAGGAAATACCTTGTAGTATTCTTGATTAATCGGACGGCATGGCTGAACCTCCAATTCAAATTTTACTAGGTTGGTGAAGCCGAGTGGTCCCGTGTACTTTGGTTACGGACGGTCGAGCAACTCTTCCAATGCAGCTTGTTGTGCATCGGTCAATTCTAGCAAACCAGTCGATGCTAGGCTCGGTTGACCAGTCTCACTCACATCAGGGTTTAATCTCGCGTCAAATTGTAACACAAAATCTGCGCCGAGATTACATCCTTCACAAAGATCGGGAACGACCAAGGCAGTTAGCGTACGAGTCTGTCCGCCAATCGTGACAGGAAGTTCAACAGTTCCAGAAACCATGGAGGTGCTGCCGTCCGCCATACAGGCGACAATTCCATCACATGGTTGTACAGTAGCGTTGCAGGCGTCGGCCAACTGTACAGACATTGTGCCGATGCAAGTCTGGGTTGCTCAAGGATCGTAAAGGGCCCTGATCCGGAACTCTCCAACATAGACTTGCAGCCACCATCGCTGATCTGCCAGTATACCGTTGCTACTGGTCGTTGCGCATTGCGCGGCAACAGTCGGTACTGCTGTAATAATATTTGAGGTCCGAAGTGTTAGGGGGTCAGTAGAGACCTCTTCTACTTTTCCCCTTTTGGCTTTTCCCTTACAATTGGGTGTCGCCTGGTCTGGGGCTGGAAGTTGCACACGTCCGATGCCCATAGCTGTTCTTCGTTCGGCCGTGAGGGCTTCATACCGAAATTCTTCTAGGGTCTTCACCTCGTTTCTTCCGAAGATTAGTCTTAGTGCCGGAGCCATATTAGTATATAAGATGTCGAGCTTCTGTCCGATTGACGTGTCAGCTCGCATGCGGTCGAAGAGAGTGACCATGTTAAAGTAATAGTCACTTACAGTCTCGTTAGGGCCTTGCGTTCTCTGGCATGCTTCTATCCATACTTTCAACCGCTCTATGTCGGGCATGCCGTATGTAAGCCTGGCTTCTCTGCAGAAGTCTTTCCGGGTTCTCCATTTCGGCCGTTCGACGCGAGCCCATTTCAAGGCTCCGCCGGATAGTAGCTGCGAGAGTCCATCTAATAACTCTTCATCTAACAGACGTGGACGGGCCAGTCTGCGCGCATCTTCAACATCTCTAATAAAATCTTCTATGTCTTCATTCGGATTACCAGCGAATTTCGCCTTCCATCTCCGAATGTTGTCTCCGATATCCATGACTTCCTCCGGAATCAGACGATTTAGTTGACTCGGCTGACCGCCCCCTTCCCAGACATATCTATCGTCCTGGCAGGGGTTGTATGCCCCTTGTGAATATCGCCATTCTGATGTCATTCGATGATTTGCTTGTGGTAGTTCTGCCGTCGGCTGAGCTTCCGCATTCATCGGTGGTGTGTGTTGCGTGTTGTTGTTCGACTTAGGGCCAGCTGTTGGGTTAATTGGTCGAAAATAATTCGAGTAATTACACGCCGGTGTTGACGACTGTTGAAACGACGTTGACTGAGCCCTATGTGGTAATGACGGTTCGCACGAGTTTTGCGAGGGCACGGCTTCTGACGTAAAATACCTATTTGAGTATGTCTCGTTAAAGGTGACATGACGATTGGAGTTAGCCGATTGAGTATAGTCCCTTTAGACAATAAGTCCTCCAGTCGAGCGTTTTCTTCCATCAGATATTGCACAAAATTGCTAGCTTTCTTAAATTTCTGCTCGTGCTTCTGCACAGTTGCTTGAAGTTCTAAGATTTTCGTAAGCGTTTGCTCGTGTACCTTTAATGTGTGGGTCAGCGTTTTTTCCTGCATTTTAGCCATCTCTTTGTAATGATTAATATCGTCTGCAATTGGTTTCGGCACGACATAAATACAGCCGTTGAGTAACGTCACAAAGGACCCCGCACGGAACATATGGGTTTGTGGGTTCCTGTGAAATTGAATGAAAGTATGATATTTTAATAGATTATGACTTCCTGAACAAAAGTCATAATGGGCGCAAAGATGGAAAATGGACAGATTTTGAGAAAAACACGATTAAAGATCGCGATTTTGCTTAAGGTTAGAGAGATCGAATGCTATATATGTAGATATGTAAACAAATAACTATAGGTATCTACATCGCGGCTTTCAAATAAAGATGCAGATAGCAATATAATAGAATTACACATATGCACTGCAACCCAGACTGGGATGCAAGTCATCCAGGTCACCGATGACCGAGTCCAGGTAATAATGGAAATAAGAATTATTAATATGAAAAAAATTTTGCGGACGGCCAAGTATACAAATGGAATTCCTTTCGGTACATCGCTACCAGGGTAAAGTCGTATAGACGACCAGAGTTCCCGATGACGAAGTCCAGGTGGTCCGCTTAGTAATTCTTCGTGCTCCGCGACCGCTTGAGGAGACGAGGTGATAAAGATACCCGGCGACCGAGTAGAGAGTCTAGAGAGAGGAACAGGGTCGCCGATTACACAGTTTAATTGGTGCGCTCGGTAGATTTTCAGCTAATCCGAACAACAGCTACCGGGAAGGTGCATAGGTAAACAGAGTCGCCGATTATGTACTCCAGGAGGTGTGCTCCGCAGGTTTTCGACAGAAACCGAGTACAAGATACGCACATGATATCTGGGCGAATAGGGTCGCCGATTACGCACTTCAGGAGGTGCGCGCCATAGTTTTTCGTCAAAATGAGTGCACCAGGTGCCCGGAAGGTATCCCGAGGATCACGGTCGCCGATTACGCACTCCAGGTGGTGCGCTCCATAGCTTTTCGGTAGAACGTGTGCACCAAGGACCGGGAAAGTATCTAGATGAATAGGATCGCGGATTACGCACTCCAGGTGGTGCGCTCCATAGCTTTTCGGTAGAACGTGTGCACCAGGGACCGGGAAAGTATCTAGGTGAATAGGATCGCGGATTATGCACTCCAGGTGGTGCGCTCCATAGTTTTTCGACAAAACGTGTGCACCAGGTGCCGGGAAGGTATCCAGACGATTACGGTCGCCGATTACGCACTCCAAGTGGTGCGTTACATAGTTTTTCGGCAAAATGAGTGCACCAGGTACTCACAAGGTGTCTAGGTGAACAGGATCGCCGAGTACGCACGCCAACTGGTGCGCTCAAGAACTTGCCGCTAACATGAGTGCACCAGGAGTCAGCAAGGTGTCTAAGTGAACAGAATCGCCGATTACGCACTCCAGGTGGTGCGCTCCATAACATGTCGGTAACATGAGTGCACCAGGAGTCAGCAAGGTGTCTAAGTGAACAGGATCGCCGATTACGCACTCCAGGTGGTGCGCTCCATAGCTTTTCGGTAACATGAGTGCACCAGGGACCGGAAAAGTATCTAGGTGAATAGGATCGCGGATTACGCACTCCAGGTGGTGCGCTCCATAATTTTTCGGCAAAACGTGTGCACCAGGTGCCGGGAAGGTATCCAGAGGATCAAGGTCGCCGATTACGCAGTTCAGGTTGTGCGCTCCTCAGCTTTTCGACAAAACGTGTGAACTAGGTGCTGACAAGGTGGCTAGGTGAATAGGATCGCCCATTAAGCACTACATGTAATGCGCTCTATAGCTTTTCGACAAAAGGAGTGCATCACTGTAATTCGTCTTGCAGAAAATGCTAGATAACAGGAAAGACTCTTCAGCAAATGAGTTTTGTCTCTGCGATTGGTCCCGCAAAAAGTGCGTGCGAGACTTTTCAGTATGTCGGCAAACTATCCAAGTATCAAACAAAGTACAAAAGACAATGTGTCGCAAAAAGTATCCCAAAAAGTATTTCAATAAGAATCCCACAAAGTATTCTGAAAAATATCCCAAAAAGTATCTCAATAAGTATCCCACAAAGTATTCCGAAAAATATCCCAAAAAATATCCCCAAAAGTATCCCAAAAAGTATTCTCAGCATAACCCCCCTGTAATATCCCTAAAGGGTTAAAACAAGTATCCCAAAAAGTCCAAAAATATTCGCAATAGTATCCCTAAAAGTATCCCAAAAAGTACCAAAAAAATATCCCAAAAAGTATCCCCAAAAGTATCCCGTAATTGATCTCAAAAAGTATCCCAAAAAGAATCCCGTAAAATATCTCAAAAAGTATCAAAAACATTATCCCAAAAAGTATCCCCAAAAGTATCCCGTAATATATCCCAAAAAGTATCCCAAAAAATAATCCCAACCAAACCCACCCAATAATATCCCAAAAAGTATCCCAAAAAATATCCCAAAAAGTATCCTAAAAAATATCCCAAAAAGTATTCCAAAAAGTATCCCAAAATATATCCAAAAAAGTATCCCGTAAAATATATCAAAAAGTATCCCAAAAAGTATCTAAAAAGTATCCCGTAAAATATTCAATAATTATCTGAAAAATTATTTTGAAAGGTATCCCAAAAAGTATCTCAAAGAATATTTCCAAAAGTATCCCGTGAAATATATCCAAAAGTAACCCAACCCAAAACGTATCCCAAAAAGTATCCCGTAAAATATTCCATAAGTATCTGAAAAATAATTTATAGGTATCCCAAAATGTATCCCAAAAAATATCCCAAAAAGTATCCCAAAAAATATCCCAATAAGTATTCCAAAAAGTATCCCAAAAAATATCCCAAAAAGTATCCCGTAAAATATTTTAAAATATAAAAAAGAATGTCTTAAAAAGTATCCCAAAAAGTATCCCAAAAAGTAATTCCAACCAAACCCAATAATATCCCAAAAAGTATCCCAGGAATTGTCGCAGAAAGTATTCTAAAAAGTATCCCAAAAAGTAGCCCCAAAAGTATCCCAAAATGTATCCTTAAAAGTATCGCAAATAGTATCCCGATAAGTATCCCAGCAAGTATCCCAAATAATATCCCGAAAACTAATCCAAACCCAACCCAATAATATCACAAATAGTGTCGAAATAAGTGTCCCAAAAAGTATCCCAAAAAGAATTCAATAAGTATCTGAAAAATTATTTTGAAAGGTATCCCAAAAAGTATCCCAAAGAATATTTCCAAAAGTATCCCGTAAAATATATCCAAAAGTATCCCAAAAAGTATCCCAAAAAGTATCCCGTAAAATATTCAATAAGTATCTGAAAAATAATTTATAGGTATCCCAAAAAGTATCCCAAAAAATATCCCAAAATGTATCCCAAAAAATATCCCAATAAGTATTCCAAAAAGTATCCCAAAAAATGTCCCAAAAAGTATCCCGTAAAATATATCAAAAAGTATCCCAAAAAGTATCCCAAAAAACATCCCAAAAAGTATTCCAAAAAGTATCCTAAAACGTATCCTTAAAAGTATCCCGTAAAATATCTCAAATAGTATCCCAAAAAGTATCCCAAATAATATTTCCAAAAGTATCCCGAAATGTATCCCAAATAGGATAAAAAAAAGTATCTGAAAAATTATTTTCTCCAAAAAGTATCCCCAAAACGTAATTCCAACCAAACCCAATAATATCCCAAAAGTATCCCAGGAATTGTCGCAGAAAGTATTCTAAAAAGTATCCAAAAAGTAGCCCCAAAAGTATCCCAAATGTATCCTTAAAAGTATCGCAATAGTATCCCGATAAGTATCCAGCAAGTATCCCAAATAATATCCCGAAAACTAACTCCAAACCCAACCCAATAATATCACAAATAGTGTCGAAATAAGTGTCCCCAAAAAGTATCCCCAAAAAGAATTCAATAAGTATCTGAAAAATTATTTTGAAGGTATCCCAAAAGTATCCCAAAGAATATTTCCAAAAGTATCCCGTAAAATATATCCAAAAGTATCCCAAAAGTATCCCAAAAGTATCCCGTAAAATATCAATAAGTATCTGAAAAATAATTTATAGGATCCCAAAAGTATCCCAAAAAATATCCCAAAATGTATCCCAAAAATATCCCAATAAGTATTCCAAAAGTATCCCAAAAATGTCCCAAAAAGTATCCCGTAAAATATATCAAAAAGTATCCCAAAAAGTATCCCAAAAAACATCCCAAAAAGTATTCCAAAAAGTATCCTAAAACGTATCCTTAAAAGTATCCCGTAAAATATCTCAAATAGTATCCCAAAAAGTATCCCCAAATAATATTTCCAAAAGTATCCCGAAATGTATCCCAAATAGGATAAAAAAAGTATCTGAAAATTATTTGAAAGGTATCCCAAAAGTATCCCAAAAGTATCCCGTAAAATATCTCAATATGCTTAATAGCTTAAATTAAAACTCTTGTTCTCTACTTTTTTACTGGTAAGTCTATATTATTGTAGTGACCGCGAGGCAGCGCACACGCGCCCGGGGACATCTACCGGTGTCTAGTGCGCAGTCCGCTAGCCAGGCGGTACGCGCTGCGAGGCCACCCGAGGGCCACGCCGCGGGCGTGCCGCCCGCACAGATGGATACGCGCGAGCGCAGCTACGGCCGAGACTCAGAGAGACGAGCAGTTCTCCGCGCCCCGAAATTCTGGCCCTCGTCCACGATGCATGTGATGCGGCAGACACCGCTGCCTGCCGGCGCTGGGGGAAGCCCGAGGCCCCCGCACTGTGCTAGCAGTCCGAGACAGAAGCCAGGCGCGGCCGCGCGGAGCCGCGCTACGCCGCGCCTAAACCCGCCGGCCTCACCGCGTCTGGTCCTCTTACCCCGGCGCGTCCTCCGCGGATCCCGGCCTGCCGGCGCGCTCCATACGATACTTCTGGCCGGCGAACGCTGCGTATGCACGGCGGGGAGGTTGGTAAGCTATGTACATTCACTAGCCTCGAGTTACGAGACCAGATAATTTGGACATGAAACCAAAAGTCTAGGTAAAGAGCTTTAATTTAAGCTATTAAACGCCAAAATTGAATCACTGGATCAAAAGTTTCGAGGATTTGAAAAAGGGGATTTCGACCAAATAGCTCGATTTTTCATAAAAATGAGAGATTTTTTCTTTTTTACAAATCCGCCTCAATTCTTTGTAGAGCGATTTGTAGCGATATCTACATTATTTTCTTCCGTAACTTGGGTTAGCTCTGCTCGGCTTTCCTTTCAAAAAGAAGGTGGTGTCACAAGTCTTTCTCATTTTTCGCAGAAAGAAGGACCCTGTTTCACCGAAATCGCCTGTTGCAGAAAAGTCACCGAAGCTTTCGATGCAATGAAAAAGTTGTGCCTCGATAGTCTCTTTTTTGTAAATAGGTAAGAATAAATTATAATAGAAATAAATAATATCCAAATAGTTTATTATTAGCATTACATTTCCCATAAGCTACTGAGTTTTCAATTGTAAAAACAAAACGTTCGCGTAATCCAGCAAACATTTCAGCACTCAGAAAAAATTTTTTCGTGAATAACTTTTAGGAGAGGGAACGTTGTATCGAAGGAACAGGAAAATCTGGAAAATAAGGAAAATTATTAAAATATTTAGTAAATTGAAAATATAATTAATAAGTACAAAAGTTTATGAATGATATCAAAAATAAAAATTCTTTAGTTTTTTACTATCTGATTCTGATATCATCTACCATAAATGATCATTAATAATGACATATCAATGATGAAATGACTTAATTAAATCGCATTATAACAAGCATAGGGTGATCAGAAAAAATCGGAGGGGTGGCCTGAATGAAGGGGAGGGGTGACCGGTTATATGAAGCTGTATACAAGTAGACAGTTTTCTAAGGCCGTACTCCACGCGGGCGAGGAGAAATATTCACCTTCAGGCACACTTTCAGATAGACTTTATAGTACCTCATTAATCGAAGAAAAATCGAAACAAATAAAATTTGAAAAAAAGCACTTATAGTTATATATATTCTCGCATTTTATCTCACTTTGCTGCCAAATTAATCGTAGAGACTGTGTGAGACTGTTTAAAATTCTCGTATTTAGTCATGGAATTTTCACATTGCCAATTGTACAGACAAAACTAGCTTGTTCAATAGTTCAAGTTTATCTCGCATTTTCAGCGAGACTAATAGCAAAGACACAAATGGTTTGTCAGAAAGTCTTGCATTTTATCTCGCCATTTTACCTGGCGCGCATCAAAAAGCTACAGAGCGCCCCACCTAAAGTGTGTATTTAGTTTACCAGTTCGCACAGATATCTTCTCGGCACCTGGTGCACAAGTTCTGCCGAAAAGCTATGGAGTGCACCACCTGGAGTGCGTAATCAGCGATCCTGTTCACTTAGACACCTTGTTGACTCCTGGTGCACTCATGTTACCGACAAGTTCTTGAGCGCACCAGCTGGCGTGCGTACTCGGCGATCCTGTTCACCTAGACACCTTGTGAGTACCTGGTGCATTCATTTTGCCGAAAAACTATGTAACGCACCACTTGGAGTGCGTAATCGGCGACCGTGATCCTCTGGATACCTTCCCGGCACCTGGTGCACACGTTTTGCCGAAAAGCTATGGAGCGCACCACCTGGAGTGCGTAATCAGCGACCGTCATCCTTCCTGGCACCTGGTGTACACGTTTTGCCGAAAAGCTATGGAGCGCACCACCTGGAGTGTGTAATCCGCGATCCTATTCACCTAGATACTTTCCCGGTCCCTGGTGCACACGTTCTACCGAAAAGCTATGGAGCGCACCACCCTGGAGTGCGTAATCGGCGATCCTGTTCACTAGACCACCTTGCTGACTCCTGGTGCACTCATGTTACCGAAAAGTTATGGAGCGCACCACCTGGCGTGCGTACTCGGCGACCCTGTTCACCTAGACACCTTGTGAGTAACCTGGTCCACTCATTTTGCCCGAAAAACTATGTAACGCACCCACCTGGAGTGCGTAATCGGCGACCGTGATCCTCTGGGTACCTTTCCGGCACCTGGTGCACACGTTTTGCCCGAAAAAACTATGGAGCGCACCACCTGGAGTGCGTAATCCGCGATCCTATTCACCTAGATACTGTCCCGGTCCCTGGTGCCATTCGTTCTACCGAAAAGCTATGGAGCGCACCACCTGGAGTGCGTAATCGGCGATTCTGTTCACATAGACACCTTGCTGACTGCTGGTGCACTCATGTTAGCGGCAAGTTCTTGAGCGCACCACCTGGCGTGCGTACTCGGCGACCCTGTTCACCTAGACACCTTGTGAGTACCTGGTGCACTCATTTTGCCGAAAAACTATGTAACGCACCACTTGGAGTGCGTAATCGGCGACCGTGATCCTCTGGGTACCTTCCCGGCACCTGGTGCACAC